>JAJOZX010000603.1:1180000-1202500 GCA_023014485.1 Bathynomus jamesi
AAACCTTTAATTTGACCAACTGAATCCTTCAATGATGCTATTTATATTTATATTACATACTACTACCTTTATTACATGCATACTACTCATAGTTTTTTTATATCAATTCAAGGTAGTCATGTGAGTTTGACACACACACACACACACACACACACACACACACACACACATAATAAAACAGACTTAAAAATTATGGAGTCCTTAAATAATAATATATATATATATATATATATATATATATAATATATATATATATATATACTGTATATATGGTTTCCCCGAAGTCCTGCCCCATAATATACATGATATTAGCATTTGGGACAAGACTTGTGGGACACCCTGTATATGGAAAAGCCTAAGTTAAATGATTTATATAACTCTGTGTACAAATTCCACATACGAGTGATGATGGGAGTTTGACTTCCGAAACGTCTGATATTAAATCTTCATAATGGTGGTGGCGTGGGCGTTCATCATCCTCTTTATCCTTTTATATATTTTTAATGATAATAATTCATTTTAACTAAAAAAAAATCTTTACAATTCCACGTTTATATCATACAAATATCAAATTTCCCGAAATATATTTGGCTTGACACAAAAAAATGTGTAACATTGTGTAAAGTTGTGTCACATCTTGATTTCTTCTTTAAATCTTATACTTTCATTTTGTTTTCTTTTTTGTTAAGGTTTAAAAGTTTCGGAAATTTTTTTTTTCTTATTAACATAAAATTTCTAAAAAAAAAAAAAAAAAAAAAATTTAGTAATTGGCAACATTTTGTGTTTTTGTGGGTATTTAATTTTTTCTGGTCACTAATAAAATTTGGAAAACAAAATTCATTCTTTACCGATTAGCAATTTTTTATGCTTTTTAAAAATTATATGTTTCGCCCGGCGAACTTTTTACCGAAGCTGTACATAAAAAGACCTAGAAAGAATCCGATGGGTTCTTTTATTTCATATAAATTGACTTAAAATGAATAAGATGATTTAGTCATTCTAGCGTAATTTTCAATATACACTCTAAATAGAAACAGCCATTTCGCGTTAGACGTTTCATTGTCCCAGCTTTATAAATTTTGAAATGTCTAATGCATTAGACATTTCACATTAGTTAAATATTTCGTTATACATTTCTGTAAGTTATTTGAAATGTCAAAAGTGTCCCAATTTTTTGAACAATTGAAAAGACTAATCCAAAATGTCTAATGAATTGTTTAACAATGAAATATCTAATGAACTATCTAACAATGAAATGTCTAATGAAATGTCTAACAATGACTAATGAATTATCTAACAATGAAATGTCTAATGAACTGTCTAACAATGAAATGTCTAAAAGAAATGTCTAAATGAAATGTCTAACAATGAAATGTCTAATAAATTATCTAACAATGAAATGTCTAATGAATTATCTAACAATGAAATGTCTAATGAATTATCTAACAATGAAATGTCTAATGAACTGTCTAACAATGAAATGTCTAAATGCATGACAGTTTAAATTTAAGTCTAAGTTTATATGAGAAAAATTGCTTCACAGCAATTTCTTACAAATTTTTTATATCAATTTATATCCATTTCTTCTTGTAATTGATTATGTATTGCTACCACATAACTTCCTTTAATTTATGTTATCAAGGCCAATTATCACTTTTAAGTGCCTGAATTAGTTCTCAAATAAATTGACGTTTTTTCAAGTGAATACATTTCTAGTTCAGCTAATGTTTTCTCAAATATTTTACTTCTTAGTTCTCAGTTCATTTTGGTTGTTCAAGCCCGAACCCTTTCTAAACTATCAATGGCTTTTCTCAAGCGTAGGCTGTCTAACTTAGAGACTGAACGTAGGGTAGGCTAGTGTATATCAAGAGGCTTAGGTCTAAGACTAAGCTCAGAGGACCTAAGCGTACATGGAATAAATGAATAAATGCGCGGATATAATACTTGTTTCTTCTCATTTAGAGATTGCCTACAAATACGAACACTAAATAAACCGCTTCACAATTTCAAACTATTTTTAACCCCAATGCGCATGCGTCTAGGCTCAAAGAATAGAAAATTAATTTATAATATGAGTACAAATGAACTTTTTAATTTCTACGCCTCATATATCTGAAACATTTAAGTACCGTTTTCAGATATTTAAAATATCTAATAGCTATTATCCATTTCAGAAAGTTAAGTTCCTTATGTGATGTTGAGTAAACGTTTCATATATATAACCAAACGCCTAATACCATTTAGATTTTAGAGTGTACCAAATAATGATGGAATTTTAAAAAGTGTGTATATATACGCTACCTTTCGCACCAAAATATACATATATATATATATATAATACACAGTAGTGTTACTGTAAGAAATACTTGGTTCTCTCTCTCTCTCTCTCTCTCTCTCATATAATATATATATATATATATATATATATATATATATATATATATGTGTGTGTGTGTGTGTGTGTGTGTGTGTCTATCACGAATAATCACATTTACTAACTTAAAAAATACATTGGCAGCGATAAAATACCTCAGCACTGTATTACCATAAGAAACCCCAAAACTTAAATATACAAAAATATAAATATTAAGAAATTGAAAATGATTATAATAATGGCTGTATTGTTTCACTAAATTATATATTTATTTACTGTGGGCAAGAAACAGAGATAGGGACAAAAAGTAGTGATATTTTCGTTAAAACTAACGAAAATATCAAGACTTTTAACCAACCAATCGTCAAGAGCGTACAGTTGACCTAACTGAGCATTCAGTTAACCGGGGGCCACACAGCAACCACGTAATTTAAGCAAAAAATTATGGGGTACCCAACTGCAATAGTGCCGAAAATGTAACTTATAGGGGGACTTCTATATTTAGAATGAAAATGGATCGCTTTGAAAATTGATTCTTTCGAGATTCCGACTTTCCGATTTCTCATTCTTGTCCCGAGTCTGAAATGCGAGTGATTGAGATTGGGGAAGAGACCACGTAACAGAAAATGGAGATCTTAACGTAGCTCATACACTATTTTCAGTAACTTTAATAGGGTAGTTAAGTATGTACCACTTTAAATGGTTTAGATAACCCCTCAAACCAATCAATTATTATACACATTAAGTTAAATAAATAAGCTTTCTTGCATTTGAATCAGCACCCAAAAACCTGTTTATTTACATTTAAACAAAACTTTTGTTTGTATTTTAGACGAACAAAGTATTGAGTTCAAAATTATGAGGTGAAGTTTTTTTTTTATTATTATTATTATTATTATTATTATTATTATTATTATTATTAAAAATAAATTAAATTAATTAATTTTAAAAAAATGTCGTTCACATCAAATGCTTGTAAATTACATTCATTTGGAATTTAGCATTTTCAAATTTCCCGCATGAAATGAAACTCAATTCCGAGTTAATATAATCTTATGTGTGTTTAAACTAAACCAAATTTATTCTAAAGTTAATAAATTTACTTGGTTAAATTTTAACAAAAGTGAGCCTCATAATTTTGAGCACAGTTCTCCATTCGTCAAAAATCCAATTTTATTTTTTTAATCAGAGCGTTTTTATGGGTGTCTATACGTGATATCTTGATTGGATCCGTGTCTGTCTATACAGTATATCAAAATGCGCTGTCACATTTACTATAAATTTATTTACTGTATTTGTCGATTTTATAAAGGATGTAAGTTAAAATTACCACGGTTTCAAATTTTACTAAAAATGCGATAAGTGTTATTAAGAATATAGTCAATTATTTTAACATGAAAACTTGTCACATTTTTCTCGGACGAAAATACAAAAATTTCCATGAATTTTGAATTTACCTCAATCGGTGTCTGTCTGTATGGGCGTTTGTGTATAAACTGTATATTCAGAAAATGGGCGTTTGTATATTTGAATATATTTGACAGATAGACCGACGATTCGGATTTGGAATGGAAAATTTTTAAATTGAAATCCACACGTACGCTTAAGCTAAAGCTTAAATCAGATTTCATTTTTCGTCTGTGTTTGGGTGGATCTTAATTAACGTCTCTCTATATACAGACTGAGTTTAATGAGGATGTAAAATTTATTGGAAGGGATGAATGGAGAAAATAAATTTATTACGTAATGGTATTATTTTTTACCATCGGGGGGCTATTCTTTCTTTCACGGCTGCAGTGCTCACATTTACACACAAGCACGCAGGAATGCCATTCATTTTCTTGAGAAATTACAGGAGGAAATGGTTTAATGATCGGCCTACGCTTCCATGCAATTATCTCGCTTAGTTTCCTCTGAGAAAAAAGGGAAAAGAGCCATAATGGCATCCAAAAGGTTTAATGACTTTTCCTTATTTAATTAAGTTATCATCATTCGCCTGACTTTAGCCAAAATAAGGCGAATTTAGACATGGAAAAATATTCATTCTACGAGTGTAAACAGGAGTATTTCTTTGGTAAATAATTCCGCGCGACGTATGGGCCCACATACGCGATACATCATTTAATATCCTCTAACTTGTAATAATTTCTAAGTATTGATTCACCGCAAAGAACTTTTTCGAATTAATTATTTTACTTAATTTTACAATATATATATATATATATATATATATATATATATATATATATATATATATATATATATATATATATATATATATATATTCCGTTAGCAATCGCGAATCACGTAATGAATGAATGAATGAATGGAAGCCGCATAGTCCAATAAACATTTCATTTGCGAAGCAATTCATAGAGAAGTCACTGCATATTTGTTTCCAAGGGAAACTGATGTCATTCCTCCGAGGCAGCGTAAATCCGTGAGCCTCCAATGTATACATGATTCTTCCGAGAATTATGAAAACATACACACACACACACACACACACACACACACACACATTCATGCAACAATAATAATAAATATTAATAATTTAATGTCGTTTTGAAACTGCTAAAATGTAAAGAAATCAATGTCGAAGGATTTTATTGCCTTAAAGATACTCAAATTCTCTGACTCAAAAAAACTCACCTCACTAAATACCAATGTTGTAGAACAACCTGTATGCGGATTATACTACTTAAAAATAACAAATATTTCTCAATAATAATAATAATAATAATAATAATAATAATAATAATAATAATAATAATTAGTGTAAAGCAGAGTTTATAATTTTCTCTAAATCAACGAAAACAGAATTTATCATGAGGCGCCCAACCAGTCTTCCAGTGAATAAAATTAAAAATCTCATTATCAAATTCGCTTATAAGAAACAATCATTTTTACTAATATAGGCGTGTATATATATATATATATATATATATATATATATATTATATATATATATATATATAATTATATATATATATATATATATGTAGTTCCAGTTGTAGCACGTCCAGGGTTTAATTTCACTGCGATTCAATATTTATCTGTTTAGACAAGGTAATTTAAATTTTGATGTAATCTCCTTCGGCTTGTTTAAACCGATTTATCCAATCACTTTAACCGGTTTTAACCTTTTAACCGAGTCTTGACGGAACCGAAAACCGGAAATTTTAATCCTCTTTCATACTCAGTTCCGATTTGATTCCAATCCATGATTTTGAACACTCCAAACTACTGTTGTTTGACGAAGTTCTTTTCAGTTGTAAGTTTGATCATGTAAATCTTTTATGAATTTAGCAACAAAAGCTTTACTGAGGAATTCAGAAACGGGTTTGGATACTTTATTTATTTCTTTACGCCTTTATTTACTTATGTTTTCTAGTTTCCAATACAAAAAACGGTATATTTACAGTTTTGGGGAAAAAAAAGTTCGTCGAGAATTTTTTTTTTTTACAAAGAGCTTAAAAAAAAATATTGCTAACCAGTGACAATGATTGGATTTTGTTTTAGAATTCTTATTTGGGTCATCAAAATTAATAAAATATTCAAACGAAAACATGCAGTATTATCAATTAGTAATATTTTATTCTTTTTACAAAATTTAGGTAATGTAGGCGAACTTTTTTCCAAAACTAAATACAGTACACACTCCATAAAGCGCGTCTTCGATAACCCGTACATTCAATCATGTACGATTTTAATGTACTGGCGATTATATTTTATTGTAGGTGTACTTTATTTCACGTGTTTATGCTACTTAAGTACACAATATAATACAGTCTGTTCTAATTTGTCTTGTTGACATGTTTATTTTAATGTACTTCATTAGTTTCTTGTTGAATATATTATGTAGGCTCCGAGAAAAAGTATATCACTTAGATACACACTCCTGCACACCAATTAGTGCGGTTTATGAAGAGTTTACTATACATACTTTATGTTAAGAATATGTATGTCTAATTTGAATAATGGTGAATTCCCAGAAAAAAAATATTGATTTTTCCTTCATTTTCTTGATAATATTGTACACTTTTTAGCTGCATTTGTAAGAGTTTCCTTTTTGGATTTCAGAAGCAAATTTTGAAACAGTTTCTCGTGTATTTTCCTCACCAAATTGATCCCAATTACAAAAACTTGAGTTTTACGCCTCGTTTGCTGGTTTTTGTATGGAATTTATGAGTTTAGGATGCGTGAAAGGACGTATAGAGACATTTCTTTGACAGAAAATTCTATGGACAATCTAATAATGTTACCTAATCGTAACCATACCTAGCTTAATCTAATCTAACCTAACCTAACTTAATTTAACCCACAAACCTTGTCGATTAAATGCCTTGTCGAGAAAGTGTCGTTATAGCCCCGTATAACGAGCTAGTTCAATGGAATTTTCCTCGTTCATACGATACCCTCGTATCGCCAGCGCCCGTAATAATACAGGGTGTCCTAGAAGTCTGGACTCATAGGGAAAAATAGACATTATATTTTTAAAGTGAAACAAACACATTTCTAATGTCAGTTTTACATATTTCAGGAAGGAAATATCCTGATGCCTCAGTATACCAATGAAGAGACAGTGGAAATGGTATTGCCACATGTTTCCGGAAAAAGCCAGAGGGAGGCATGTCAGTTATTTCAGAACATGCCTCCCACTGGCTTTTTCCGGAAACATGTAGCAATACCAGTTCCACCTTCTCTTGATTGGTATGCTAAGCCATCAGGATATTTTCTTTCCTGAAATATGTAAAACTGACATTAGAAATGTGTTTGTTTCACTTTAAAAATATAATGTCTATTTTCCCTATGAGTCGAAACTTCTGGGACAGCCTGTATAATAACAGCAATATGTAACATAATCCAAGAGTTAGCTCAATGGGGGCGTTTTCCTCTAGCCTGAGCGCTATTCCAGTTTCTGGACCTCTTCACTGATTACTACACCCTCGTGCCATGAATCGCCGCTGCTGTTGACTCTTTCGGGTAATCAAACCTCTCGTTTTAGATTTAGAAACTTCTCCTTTTGAGAAAGTAAAACTAACATCAATTGATTCTGTTCATATACGTTTCGTGACTGATTTTCATTGTATTTTGTTTCGGGAAGAATCCAATAATTTTCACGGGGATTTTATTCTCTCTTTTATAACAATGTAGCATCATTTAAATACATAATTCAGTGTTTAATACCATTTTTAAATACACAAAACAAAAGTATTTTATAAAATACAAGACGATTTTAAGTTTATTATAGCAACATAAGTGTGTGTATATATATATATATATATATATATATATATATATATATATATATATATATATATATATATATATACACATTTAACTGCAATGACCACGCAGTATATTAATGTATAGAAACGACGTAAGTATAGAGGAGTGTTCTGCACACGAGGAAGAGAAATAACGAACAAATGAAAAATGAGGTGACCGCCCGGGAATCGGAAGGTCCTGGGTTCGATTCCCGGGCGGTCACCTCATTTTTTATTTGTTCGTTATTTCTCTTCCTCGTGTGTAGAACACTCCTCTATACTTACGTCGTTTCTATATATATATATATATATATATATAATATATATATATATATATATAATATATTAGCTACGTTTAAGATGGATGTGTTGATAGATTAAGTTCGAGTTTGGAGAAAAGTAAATTTTACTGTTCACGACAAAGCACCGCTTTCCCCATACACCTATTCAGAGTACGAGCAGCTCGCTGTATCATGGCCAAGCATCTAGAGGACCAACGTACTGACAAAGCTTCCCTCGTACGTGGCTCCATTACCAATGGAAGCAACAATGCCTCTGTTATCATAATCAATGTGTGGTCAAGTTCGTATAATCATGCCATACCTGCTTCTTTAGTTTCCATTTTATGTACAACAGCATATATATATATATATATATATATATATATATAAAGAACGACGCTTGTATAGAAGAACATTCCGCGCAAGATGAGGAGGGAGAACGAACAAATGAAAAAATGTGTTGTTTGCAGTTGAAATGTATATATATGTGCGGCATGCGGGGGGTGCCCCCTCGGGGCATTGGTTTCTGCGCGTATGTAGGAGAATTACGACTTCTGATCGAGTGAGGCCCATGGTGTAGTGGTTATCATATCTGACTGGCAATCGGAACATCCCGGGTTCGATTCCCGGGTGGTTACCTCATTTTTTCATTTGTTCGTTCTCCCTCCTCATCTTGCGCTGAATGTTCTTTTATACAAGCGTCGTTCTTTACGTTAATTATACTGTGTTGTTTGCAGTTGAAATGTATATGTATATATATATATATATATATATATATAAAATTGTGATTGCAGAAAAATAATGGACGCTTTATTTGAAAAGGCGAGTCCACATAAATTTTAATATTTCGATTAAAGCTGGTAAAAGTACATCTATTGTCCGTGAACATGAAGCGAACTTGTTAATATTTATTTTCACATGCAACATTATACCACATACAAAACGAACAGAAAAAATAAGTTGGGAGGGATATATATATATATATATATATATATATATATATATATATATATATATACACACACACACACACACACACACAGTGGCGCTCATAAGTATTCGTACAGATAAATATTTGTTATATTCGTCCTTATCTTTTGTACCATGCAAAGGATAGTTATGAAAAGGTTACCGTTTGTTTGGGAAAATTTAACAAATAAAAAAAAAGAGTTTAACTCCAACATATAATGTAAAAAAAAAAAGTTAAAATGCAAAAGTTTTCGTACATTTATTTACAAAATTATTTAATACTTTGTGTGTGTTCAGTTTAGGTTTGAAGAATTTAAAATTTTTATCAGTAGTTGACTGTTTACTGATAGACTGTTAACAATTCTGAATTTTAGAATTTTCTCTGTGAATCTTCACGGAAGACGGATGACTGTATAAACCATTAGTAAGCAATGGGTTGTCGTGGTAAAGAGTTGTCTGTCTACAGATCTTAAGAGATCCGTTATTGCTCCACACGAGTCTTGAAAGAGTGATAAGAAGATAAGAAAAGAACTTCGAATTCCATTTACGACGGTTGCTACAGTTATAAAGAAGTGGAAAGGGTTTGAAACAATCAAAACTCTACCAAAGTGTGGACGACCTTACAAGATTTCACAAGGTACAGTTAGACGGACTGAAAAAAATGGCTGCTGCGAATCCACGAGTAACTGCAAGTGATATTTGCCAAACATTAAGACTCTGTAAGATCGATGTCAATCCATCTACTGTACGTCTTACAGTGAGAAAGAATGGTCTACATGGAAGAGTTGCACGAAGAAAACCTCCGCTACGAAAAGCGCACAAAAAAAAGCTCGTTTAAAGTACGCTAAATATCATTAAAATGATGGATTTGTATTCTGGAAGAAAGTTCTCTGGACAAACAAGACCAAAATTCAATTATTCGGGGACAACGAGCAACGGTATGTTTGGCGAAAATCAAATACTGCATTCGAGGAAAAAACGTTCTTCCTACGGTTAAAGGTAGTAGTTTGCTTTTTTGCGGATGATTTAGTGCTTCTGGTGCAGGAAAGCTTGTTGTCATCAATGGAATCTTGAACTCGAAGAAATATCAGGAAATTTTAGAAGAAACTGTATTGCCTTCAGTTCGGGAGTTGCGAATGGGTCGCAAGTGGGTACTGCAACAAGATAATGATCCAAAACATATAAGAGCACCATGAAATGGCTTCAACAAAAGAATTCCAAGGTTCTCGAGTGGCCCAGCCAAAGACCAAATCTCAATTTAATTGAGAATTTATGGTTTTATTTGAAAAAAGGTGTCCGCGAGAGAAACCATTCGTATCTGAATGAATTGCAACAATTTTCTTCTAGAATGAGCTAAGATTTCGACTAAGAGATGTGGAAACCTTGCGGAAAAATACCCAAAACCAATCATTGAAGTCATTCAAGCAAAAGGTGGAGACACAAAGTACGAAATAATTTTGTAAGTAAATGTACGAAAATTTTTGCATTTTAATTTTTATTTTCCTCAAATTGTTTGATGTTTTACGTTGTATGTTGCAGTTAACCTAATTTATTTATCTGTTAAATTTTTCTAACTTTTCCTAACTATTAAAAAAGATAAGGACGAATGTAACTGAAATATTTCTCTGTACGTGTACTTATAAGCGCCACTGTATATATGTGTGTATAGAGAACTCCTTTAGTCTTAACGTATATGTTCAATAAACAACTTTTAATAAAAAGTTAAGCGGTCGAAAGATCCATACATCGACTACGCGTGAATCTGTTTGCTCGACATAGCATGGATGCGAGAAGAGGACTCGTATATTGAAGAAAATTATGGACAGCTGAAAAATTTAGAATCGACTATAAAGATTTAATTTTGTATGGATAATATATGCATTGGTAATTTGAGCGTGATGTTTCATTTAAGTCACTGCATGGACCTGTTTGAATAATTTAAACAGATAGGGATAAAACTGACAATATATAGAGATAACCGCTCAACATCGATGAGGCTACGAAGCGAAAATATCTAAAATAATTTAAACAGATATGGATAAAACTAACTATATATAGAGATAACCACTCAACATCCATGAGGCTACGAAGCAAAAATGTCTAAAAATTATATAATTAGTTGATTTCATTTATATTACGATTAACAAACAAATACATTTTATGACACAGCTATACAGCGAATCAATGAATATTACAGATCTGTTATGATAGTGGAATCCTTTTTACGTGTATCACGTATTTATTACCAGTAATCTCGTATTGGAATTAATAAATCCGCACAAGCGACACCAATAGATGAAGATGTAGAATATATTGAAAACCCAATGTGCATATGCATACATTGAATAAGTAAGATATTAGAGTCAACTGCGGACGTTAATCAATTAACTGTGAAATATCTATAATAAAAACTTAATCATGCTCAAAAGGTGCTTATGAATTATCTGAATTGGCGGTTTCGGAGAGAAGATCATTAATTATTGCAGAAAGAGGTAGAAGGAAATACAGACGAGATCAAACATAAAATGAAAAAAGAAAATTAGGATAATTCATAATTAAAAAATTATCTTGTAAAATGAATTTTACAGAGAATAACAAATAAATAAATGAATTCTATAGAAAATAAATAAATAAATGAATTCTATAAATAATAATAAATAAATACATATCACATACGACCTCATTTTGGACTTAGAGTTTGCAAATGAGTGAGATGCGAATTATTCGTTAAAGAAGAATTTCAAAGAAAAAGGGTCGATACTGTGACATGTTTTCTTGAATACCTGAATAAATAAATAAATGAATTCTATAAATAATAATAAATAAATACATATCACATACGACCTCATTTTGGACTTAGAGTTTGCAAATGAGTGAGATGCGAATTATTCGTTAAAGAAGAATTTCAAAGAAAAAGGGTCGATACTGTGACATGTTTTCTTGAATACCTGATCAAGATCAGGTAAACACGGACCATCGAATTTGGCCAAATCACATACAGTATAAAGAATAACGGAAAAGTGTCTGACATCCATACGATGTTCTAAACCTGCTTAATCCACGTAAGCTGTCAAATGCAAGTACTACTACTATTTTCTGAAAGGCTTTGACAAAATTAATAAAGCTTATTTATTGGTGGATCATTATACTAACTAAGCAAGGCAACATTTATATATAAACGCACAATTTTACTTTGGAACCTTTAAGTCTTTCGATTCCTTACAAAATTCTGTTAATCATTTAATTACTAAGTTTGCTTCAGTCACCCCTCGCTCAGAGAAAGAAAAAATGTTAAGAAGTAAGACTAAGCAGAATAAATGTAAGAAGTGCTCTAAAATCAGGAAGCTAAATATAAACAATTTATGCCTTAAGGACTCTGCCGTCGCATGCACTTACAACTGCGAAATGGAAGCTGATAAAACCACGGGCCTGAAATACAACGTACGTAACACATTTGAGCATTATGACTACATCACTCTGGGAGGAAGGGATAGGAAGTTAATAAATAGAATAAACAAAAAGGTCATTGGTCTGCACGGCTACGTTTGTATCATGAGCATGGAAATGAATAGAAAAGTAGAAATAGAAACGGAAGAATAGAAAAGTAGAATAGAAACGGAAATGGATAAAAATTTGGTTGAGGAAGGACATTCTACTAATACATTAACTAATATGCCAACGAATCACCAAAATGTGACGGAATACGCTGAAAACAACATACTGTAAGTGAGGTAAAGACCACTGGGAACAACGCCTTTGAGAGAAGAGCAGAAGAACACTTAGATGGAGAAATACACACGATACAAGACAGTAACTTCATGAATATAAACGAAAGACACCAAAACCTTAAAAAATCACTGAGTAGGGACGAAGTAGTGCTGGAACAAAAGAGAAAAATGAAATCGCACAAATTCCAGAAGGGTAAGCCTGAAGACGGACTATATACAAATATTACAAAACAGGTTCATGTAAATATGGCTCCAGGTTCATACATGACCACCTTGAAAAATTTTTCTACACGATGAGGAATGGAAGTTGCAGATACGGAGCAAACTGCTACTTCCACTCTCCTATGTGCAAACAATCAATTAGGAAGAAAAAATGTCTAAATATGAGTGCCCGTATTTTCACATTAAGGGTACTCAAAAAAGAGAACGAGAACTAACAGCTTAAACTCTAAATAAAAGAACTAACAACAATGCCACTGAAGTACATTTTTCAGAAGAAATGCGAATGATAAAAGAACAACTGCCTCTTTTAATGAGAAAAGACCGAACACAGCAATACATACACCACCCTCCCGTCCAACACCACCCACCGTTAATTCAACAACCACAATAATACCAAGGGCCGCATTCCCAGTATTCTCAAATGCAACTGCCCACCCAATAACTTGGAACAAGAACCGTGAAAATCTATCAGAAAACGACAACCGAGACAGACAACCGAGCAACAAGGTTATTAAGTGTAAATTCATTATACATAAATATAAAAGGCCAGTAGTCTCTCTGATGATGCCATAATTCCTGTGGTTTTTCATTTCCCCAAATATGACACTTGTGGCGGTTAACTTTGCCACTGAGATGAAATGTTGCTTCATCATAAAATGTTAAGTGGTTCAAAAAGTTCGGATCTTATTTGATTCTTGTGAGAAATCTTTTGCAGAATTCAAGCCTAGTACTGTAATCGTCCTCCATTAGATCTTGAACAACTTGAATTTTGTAGGGATTTTGATGTAATTTCATCTTTAAAATTTTACGAATTGTTGGAACGGAAATGTTCATTTCACTAGAAGCACGGGTAAGTGACGTTTTTGGGCTTCTTTCGAACGCCTCTCGAACAAATGCTATGCTCTCTTCACTGATATCTAGTCTACCGGAACGCGGTCTGTCATGCATTGAACCTGTCGTTTTAAATTTTTTCATCCAGTCTCTTGTTGCATGTTTAGATGGTGGATTTTTGTTGTACTGTGCCCTGAACTTGCGTCTCACTGCTGTAACAGATTTCAGCTCGGTTAACCACAACACTCAGTTTACTTTTCATTCAGTTGAGGCCATAGAGGGGTTAAGTCGGATGCATCTGCAACAAAAAAAAAATAGAATCCATTGCTGCACTGTGCGGGTGTGATATGTGCGGATATGTTGAAGCGTAAAGTGCTGATGTGAACTATGAAAAAACTTTAAATAAGAGTCATAGATTTTCATGATATGTACTATTTTGTTCTATTTGGAATAATTAAAAAGTTATTTATTTTTAAAATCCCTCCCGGACTTTATAACAACCCCAGTAAACAGAAAACGTAAGGCTGTCACCTTTAATACTAAATGGATACTCAAACGCGGTGTCTTCGTTGAGTACCATTTTTGAGTAAACTTCTTCAGGTGGAGTAGTTTGCTGGTTTTCGTTTTGAGAAGGACGGTTTTCAGTCCTCTCAAGGGTGCGTAGAGATTTCATTCAATACTCTCAGAGTATATTTACGTATAAGTAACCCAATAAACAAAATCGTACATCATTACTGCAATTTAACAATACACCGAACGATACAGTGACTAATAAATAGTATATTGTTATCGTTCGATAATAGCGTAATCAAAATAATCGAAATTATATATATATATATATATATATATATATTATATATATATATAAACCTTGTAATCTAATTTGAGTGACGGCCATAAAACGGAAAAAGACCCCGAAATACTAAAGAGCTACTTCAAGTTTTAAAATTTTAACATTATATACATAAAAAATAAATTATTCTTACCTGGCGGAATCGAATTCTGTCACATAAATAAAACACGAATCGTAAGAGTCGGAACGTTATCCACTCCACCATGAGGTTCCTGACTCAAAAAAACGCGACTTCCAAGCACTTCACATATTCTTTGGCTGCAGTTTCGATTGTTTCATTTGTGTATTTGCCATAAAAACTTGTTATCTATTTCTCAATATATATATATATATATATATATATATATATATATATACAGGGTGGGCCGTAAGTTTCCATACATAGGAAAAATAAACATTTTGTTATGGACAACCATTTTTATTTATATAATATGCTCTACATGGTTGCCATTGTTTTGAAAACACATTTCAATACGTGTTCCCCACTGTTGATGAACACGCATTAGCACAGTTGACGTTATGCTTGTAATGGCGTTGGTGATACGTTCCTTTAGATGATTTATGTCTCGTATCTTTTCCTGATACACCATGGCCTTCAAGTGCCCCCAAAGATAGAAATCAAGGGGGGTGAGATCTGGGGATCTGGGAGGCCACTCCACAGGACCACGCCGACCAATCCAAGCATCCGGAAACTGCTGCTGATCCAAATACCGACGCACGTGAAGACCATAATGAGGTGGAGCTCCATCTTGCTGGAAGTAAACTGGGAAGTTACCTTCCTCGTTTAGCAGGGATGGGAAAATCTCTTCTTGCAACATGTTAAGATACCTTTCGGCATTAAGATTTCCACTGACAAAAATTGGTCCAATAATTCTGTCACCCCATATCCCGGCCCACACCATCACTTTACCGGCACCTTGCATCTTCGTCGGACTCAGCCAGTTAGGGTTAGCATTACTCCAATAACGTATGTTTTGCCGATTAACCTCTCCATTGACGTAAAAATTTGCTTCATCAGTAAACAAGATCTTACGTCAAACGCATATTCTTAGGGTATCTGAAACATAAAAACAAACGTTTAATTTTTCCTATGTATGGAAACTTACGGCCCACCCTGTATATATATTAAATCATCGATACATTCATAGTTTTAAACATCTTTTTTATATGGAGCACCATTTCGCCCATATGCTCATTTCAGAGTACGAGCAGCTTGCAGCAGCATTGCCAAGCAAAAGGGGGTAAAAGTACTGACGAGGCTTTCGTACGTGATTCATCACCACTGAAAGCAACAATATATATATATATGTGTGTGTGTGTGTGTGTGTGTGTGTGTAGTCTATATATATATTATATATATATATATATATATATATATATATATATATATATAGGTTAATTTTCGCTGGCACACAATTATTAGAATTTTCGGGGGAGTGGTCTTTAAGGATAAAATGACCTATTCCTATACAAGGCCACGGATTAAGGTTTGGAAAATATAAAAATTGTCCCCACATATTGAGTGCTTTAAAGGTTTTCAACTCCATTGAAAGTGCTAAAAAATTAAATGAGTATCCAAATGGCTCTCATTATGGAAATCGTTTGAGAATTTTTTTGTCTGTGTGTATATATATTATAAATACAGCATAACGAACTATACCTGGGCGGAACTCGAACCTTCGTTTCTGAAACTGTCGTTTTCGCGTACCGCGACGTTATTCATTTCTTTATACTGACTTAGCTAGGAATGAGGAACAAAATTTTATATATAGGGCTCCTATACACTGTTTCCTCTTTATTATTTACGTTAATAACTGCATTGTTCTGTACGTATATATTGTACGTACCCTCAATTTTTTATATATTTCATTCATCCTTGAATTAGCTAAATAACTTCATTATATTATATCCCGTGTGTGTGTGTATATATATATATATATATATATATATATATATATTATATATATATATATATATATATATATATATATATATATGGATAAAAATATCAACGATATAACGAAATAAACCAATTTTTAAGTGCAATTAACTTATTTTTATATAATACTCATAAGATTTGCTATTAAATATCGTCAAACAATCATTACAAGGGTTAATTTTCAATCGTTAACTGGCTCGAATTTTATAATAACTTTTGTTCTCATTTACTCGCATTACCTTTGCAAACGCATCACGAAAGTTAAGTGAATTGTTGTTTTTACGAAACAAGTACACCACAGAGTAATAACTGGTCGAGATCACGCGAGTAAACATAGACCATCAGCCCATTTTGACCAATATTTATTTTATGGTTATATAATATTTTTGTTAACTTCGATCAGACACTGGAATTAACAACAAGGAAACAAGTTAATAATCGTGTTCATGCAATTAATCAAACAATTTATCGACAAATTGTTACATAAACTTCAAACTTAATTTAAGAAATAATTTTTGAAGGTACGATTCGGCAGTTGATAAAGAGAATGATAGAAAATTATGTACGTATGTATATTATACCTGCGCCTTTTTAGGGGAATAAAATGGTGTTCAGGTTCTAGTTCCAAATTATCAATTGCAGGTATAAAATTAAGGAAAATTTATATTGAAAATATTTGTATTGAAAATATTTTAAGTTTACTGGTGGTACGTCATTGTGAAATGCCGTTTTAATAGACGGACAATTGACCTGTCTGTTTTTTCAGTGATACGAAACAATTTTTTTACAGTAAAAAAATTCCTCGGTGAAGGAATTAATCTCTGAAAAGAACAAAAAATGCACGTATGGGAGTTAACTTAAGACTAAATACAGTACTCACGCGGTTATTCGTAATTTATTCAACCGTGAGTCGAGTTGACCGTGATTTACTTATTGTGACCATTGTGCATTTACCCGCGATTATAACACCGAGCTAACCGTGATTTGGCTCGGTGTTTACATCCTCGGTTCGCCCCCCGCCAGCCCACCACAACGCGCTTCAGTCAGTTTTCTCCACGCTTCACGGAGTACACATGCGCGGGTGTGGCTTCGCATATCTTCGCGTCTTGTGATAAGTACAAACTACTTAATTGCATATTATATTGCGTATTATTATATTATATTATATTGTGTGTGGTGGAAGGACAGTCAGTGGTGGTGGGTAGCAGCGGTTGCACCCAACAACAGGGTATACCGCGTTAACCGTGAAATCTGGTTATCCGTGATCATGGACCACCCCTCAAACACGAATAACTGAGTACTATACTTGGATTCAGTAACCTCTTTCATTGATATATATTTAGGAATTGCATGCAAATATATGTTAGTATATCAAGTACATCAGCAAATATTTACACTCAATTAGATATCTTCAAACTATGTAAATTTGGCTGTTGATGGCAGAAAATTGTCGGCTTTTCAAAAGGAAAGTCCTCAGCTGTTAAATCACGCATAGCGTTCATGTAGTGTTTATGTTTTTACTTATATAGGAAGGAGTAATTAAGTGAAAAAATTTCCTTGTTTCCTAAATGATGACTGAAAAGAATGAACATTTACGTGTTAAAACCTTTATCTTTGACTCATTATTCCTTTATGGGTCTGTCCACATCTTGAATATGCAGTTGGAATAATATTTCCGGGTTAGCTGCCATTCCATATTGCATGTACGAATTACATCAGGTATCTTAACGTTTCTTCCAGAACACGACAGGGTAATAGGAATTTAGAAATATAGAAAAACAGTCCATTTGCTATATAACCTGACCTGACTCTTTTTATTTTTCCAGCATATCGTGTGATAGATAATCCCAATTGATAGAATCATAAGAAATATTTATCCTCTGCAAAATTTATAACTCTTTATGTAGAATATAAACGAGAAAAAATGTAAACAAAGAGCTTTTGGTTAAGTTATACCTTAATAACTGATATAGGCTATAGTAGGTTAAGGTGACAGAGAACGAAGGTAGCTTTACTTAAGTATAGTCTACTTCTATAGTCTACTATGCTACGCTACTCTGACTGATGTATTTATTGTGTATATAATAGGCATGCACCGATACGAAATTGTCCCGACAACCGATACGATTAATTATCATCTTTATATGGTATCGGCCGATGTCGGCCAGTAATGGAAAAAGTTAATGAGAGTAAGGAAAAGTAAAGAGAGCTTCCCCCGACGTAGCGTTATTAGCTTTGAAACAATCTTTCGACTCTCGTCAGTAGAATAAAAAGCTCTTTAGCAAAGAAGGCAGGGTTCTCTAGTCTAAAAATTAAAAATCAGAACCTCAACTCCAAAAAAAAGAATTCCGTCCCAAAATTAAGAATATCCATAATAGATCGTTAACATTTTATTCTGATAGACAAATGAAATGAAAAATTAAGAAGTAAGAACAAATAAAAGTAAATAAGATTTGAGGCCAAAAATAAGAAGAAATCTTAGAAATAAGGACCCTTGAGGGTGCTACTGTAGTATGCGGTCTACCTACGATTGGTTAGGTTTAATCATGATATTTTCGTTAAAACTAACGAAAATATCATGACTAAACCTAACCAATCGTCAAGGGCGATTGACAATGGGATGTAAACAAACAATTAGTAAACAAGATTAGAAGCTATAATTAAAGGTAGACCGCCGAATCGTAGGTAGACCGCATACTACAGTAGCACCCACTTGAGAACCCTAAAAGAAGGAAATATTTTAGGAATAACCAAGAAAGAGACTGGATCCTGATAATATTGAAAATTTAATGTTTCTACATCACAATTTAAGAATCATCTTTAAATTGTAAATACTAATTTGAAGTCTCAGTAGAAATAGGCCCTATTTTTAATTTTAAAGTAGGCCTCTGCCGGTTAATTCACGAAGAACGTTTTATTTTTATTTTGTTTTATTTTTAAAGAGTAAATTAAAGGATTAAGCAAAGGGGTATCAGCTTATCAATAGAAAAATTTTTAACCTGTGAAATTATCAGAGATTTAAAATTGTGAAGTCTTTCACTCTGCCTAAAATGTTAAATCATAAATTGATTTAACCTTAAAAAGTTAACGAAAAATTACTAATTAATTAATAAATAATTCAATTAATAACGAATTCAATTTACATACATTTTTTTCTAAAACAATTAAACCATATGCTCGTAATTCAGATGCAACATCAAAAGAGAATTTTAATTTCAATTAAATTTCACATTCAACAACAAAAGCCTATTTTTTTTTTAAACTACTCAAATGGATTGCCAAGTTTCTTTTTGGAAATTAAAAGAAAACTAATTTAAACCTTTAAATTTAGTTCTATCGACGCCGATAACTTTTGAATATCGGCAAACTTGCCGATAATCAACAAAATTGATGCCGATGTGATAATCGGTGTATCTCTAACATATAATAACTTTTTTAACTTTCCTTTTACTTAATTTATAAAAACTATAATTATCTAAGAATTATTGGTTCTCTCTAATTTGTCTCTTTTCGTTCGGACATCGAAAACCAAAATTCATTCCGAGTCTATCGTGTTTTGTTTTTAAATTCGAAAATTAATTGGCACATTTCTTTGGCATACAACTCTGTTTAATCAATTCCTTTCTCATAGAATATATTACTTCCTTAGCCGTTCTAAAGGTTTAAAACTCAAATCAGGATCGAGAGAGAGAGAGTTACAAGGAGTCACAAGGAAAAGAAGTACCTCAAAAGGCCTTGCGGCCCATACTGAAGAGGTACCAGTGGCAACGGGTGCCAGGGAAAATTTCCTACACCTTCAAATAGAGAGAGAGAGAGAGAGAGTGTCGAAATTTTATTAACCAATATTAACCAATAGAAACCAATACGTAAACTAAATGATTTAACTAAAAATAGATTTTTATCTATCGACAAACGTAAGATTATTAATTTCCTTTAAAAAATATTTTTCTTTATAACTTCATCGCATTTTAAGCAAATTGGATTTACGTTAGAAATGACAAGTAAATTTGAGTATACATCACCGTATACCAAATTACTGAATCAAGCTAATTATATACGTGCAATATTTATTACGAGAACCAACGATAAGATTTGATAATTCGTAACGAGTTAACTACAAAATAACGAATAAATTTCAATGTTTTCGTAGGTCCGCATTTGCTTTCAAGATGCAATTTTCTTCCATTTAATTCTCTGTACACAATAATTGTTTAATAACAATTATTATTAACGTGATGAGACGCGGAAATATATATATAATTGTTTTTAATGGGATGGACTTTGTGTGTCAGTCTATTTAACTCTCTCTCTCTCTCTCTCTCTCTCTCTCTCTCTCTCTCTATATATATATATATATATATATGTGTGTGTGTGTGTGTGTGTGTGTGCGTGTGTTAATCAATTTTTGGGACGCAGTTTGTTTGTAGATTGTCTTCGACAGAAATTCAAAGTTTCACTGGTTTTACCCATTTAGAATATCAATAACTCGCAGCATCATTGCCAATCATATAGAGAGTCAATGTATTAGCGAGAATTCTGTACACACACACACACACACACACACACATATATATATATATTATAATATATATATAATATATATATGTGTTATGTGTGTGTGTGTGTGTGTGTGTGTGTGTGTGTGTGTACTTCTGTAGTAAAGATTTTACAGTACAGTTTCATATCAAAGCTTTAGTTCAGAATATAATTAAAGGAGTCACTCCACAGGTTTATATTTTCACTACTTCTGTACTTATAAATCATTAACTCGACATATCGGTGTCTATGTGGCAAAATGTCTGCTCCGAGCGATTCTTATATTGTTGAATGTCGTGCTAAAGTTTATTATTTCTATTATGTTATCTGTGAATGCTAAACTATATTATTTCATTATAAATTACGTTTTCAAAATAACATATTGCGTGCATTATACGCCTTTACACGAAGATCTATCCCCATTTCATTTAGAAACGCGACGCCGGACGGATATATTTCGAAAAGCGAAATCTGTATTCATCCTTTTCTTTAAAAAAAAAAAAAAAAAAATAGCATATATAACTCTGCAGTGGATGCGTGACAGTCTAATTGATTCAAAAGACTCAAATGAATGAGTAACGAATGTTTTGGATTGACTAGTTCACTTCGCACTAAAGAAACCGCCTGTAAATGACTATTTCCTCACTATCTGTTTCAAATGCAGAGATAAATTATCGTCGGTTGATTATCACTCGGGACAGAGTCATTTCCTGATCCGTATGACCTGAGCAATTTAGTTATATCCGGGAAACGAGTTTAAAAAAAAAAAAAATCAATTTTCGTGTCCTCATAGTAATCCTCATAACATTGCACCCCTCAGCCATTGTGGGACTCGTTAGCGCGAGATGCTGCTCCTATTTTTGTTGGTTTAACACTACTAAAATGCGTAGAATAAATTGCGGCTATCATGGACGTTCAAATATCGTCTTCACAAACGGTGCAAATCACTTGCCAACCACCCCGAAGTATCAACGTGTGTGGTCCTCCAGCGTTATCAACAAGTTTAGAGAAATCTTACGGGCGTACACCGATTTCAAAGTCATCCACTTATTGCAAAGCATTCAAATTATTGTTCCAGTAAATATTAATGAAATATATTCATTAATAACATAGTTATTGGAAGGTTTAGTATTTGGAGAAGGAAGGTGAGTGTGTGTGGTCCGAGGCGACTGACAGGGCTCAGCGTGTAGTCGGCCATTACCAGTGGCTGAGGCGATCTTCCTTCACACGAGTCAACCGCCAGACAAGCTTTGTTTCAACTCACTCTCGAGGCCTGGATTCGGCTTCGGACGATAAATAATTGCATTTACTCTCCTTTTTTTCTTTTCCGTTCTGTAATAAAGAAGTCAAAATAATATTAGCGTTCGAACAAAAAAGAGAGAATTATAATTATTGTTTATTCCATTTTCTTTTTTACTTTTATTTGGGATACAATTCTAATTCGGAGTTAGTGAATTTTATATTTTATTTTTATTAAACAAATAAAGGCTTTTTAAA
>JAJOZX010000603.1:1205000-1210000 GCA_023014485.1 Bathynomus jamesi
TATATATATATATATATATATATATAATGAGTGTTTTAAAGATTTAAAGGAATTAAGATATTTTATCAGCCCGTTTATAAATGAATTTCAGATAGGCGTTTCATGTACGGAGAACGATGATAATGCTTCAGATGTATATTCGTCCGTTTTATGAGACAGTCCTTTACCTCGACCATGCAAACAGGCTCTAAAATTGTTTTTGCGACTCGTTATTGCATCATGAAGTCGCCCATATAACTGAAAGATATCAGAGTTGCCCTATAGCCTCAGACCTATATAAGTCACTGTATTATCGTGCAGCAGTGAATTAATTGTTAACCGCATTTGCAGTGAAGTTACCAATAAGGGGGAAAAGGTATTTCAAAAAAACACGAGTAAACACGTTCTTTCGATCACAATTTATCTTAACGGCAACTATAATGTTTTAATTGTATTAATAAATTAATTTTATTCTAGGTGTAATTATAGGTTCAATTATTTGATAGTTGCTTGTTTGATTCTTATTTGAATTAAGGTGTATACACAGTAGATTCGGATATGCTTTGATATACTCGGTTGAAAAGAAGATCACATATTGTTCTATAGCATTTTTTATGTATTTATTTTTCAATTTATTTTGGACATTTCAATAAGTATCTCGTATTATCATCGTTCACATTTCTTATTCTTCTTTGACAATTTTTAGAGTAAAGCTGTTTATTTTCTTTAAAAGAGAAACATATTAGCAATTAAGATATTTGTAATTTTATTTTTTTTTTAGTTCAGCCCAAAATCCTCTATAATAATAATCATCATCCCACCTCAAGCTCCAACGGACAAAAATATAACTGCTTTGTGCACGCACGATCACATTCATGATAATCGTTTTCGTGCTAGTTAGACTGCACAACACTCTTTCCTAGCAAAGGCCCCAGACTTTTTTTTCATGTTACTATGGAATTGCCATATATACATTATCCATCTTCCCCATAAACTCAATTCTTGCGAAGCAGCACTATACCCATGTCGTATATATATATATAATATATATATATATATATATAATATATATATATATATATATATACACTATTTTTGGATCAACCTGTGTTCGATACCCCTGCAGCATCCCGCCTCATTTAGGAGATTTGATGGCGGAGAGAGTTGTGTTATGTACTCTTATCCTGCCCTTATAGCCAGCTACGCACGGCTGATCAGGAACTTTACCTAGGAACCTGTCGAGTTGGTGTTTGAAGGTAGCTGAGTTGGTGTGCTGGAGATTCTTCAGTTCTTTTAGCAGCACGTTAAAGAGTTTTGGGCCTCGTGTTCTAAGGGTATTTTCCATCTTCGTTTTCGTGACTGTCTCTCCCACCGCAGTTGGGACAGTGCAGAATCTGCCTCTTATCCCATTCCAGTGTGCTTCTATTTCATTTCTAATGTTTGGGACACATTCCTCGAATATTTTCCATTTGTATATTATTGTGTATTGTTTACCAGTTCTTTCCAAGGAATAGAATTTCAGGGGTTGTAGTCGTGACCAGTAACTAATCTTCATCTTTCGTTTCCTCTATCCTGGCTGTAAAAGTCTTTACAATGTTTGCAATGTTTTGTAAAAGTTTTTACAATGTTTGCAATGTCTCGTTTTCTGCTGTATGGGCTTATGAGTACTGAGCAATACTTAGTTATTGGTAGGACTAAACTCTTCCATAATTTTAGCACAATGTTTGCTTTTCTGCTTTGTGGAAGCTCTTACAGATAATTCCCATTATTTTTGTGGTGCTGTAGTTTTAATGTTATAGGGTTTTCTGAATTCTGAATCCGATGACATTATTACTCTAAGATCCTTGACTAGTGGATTTAGTGTTATCTCTTTGTCTTGCAAAGTTTCGTATCTTTTTTTTTTAATTTCTGCCGCTCCTTGTTGTTACCATATGAGGTGGAATTTTTCTTTGTTGAACTTCATATTGTTGTTTACCGCTCACCTGAATAATGTTTCAGTGTCATTTTTCTGTCAATTCATTTTATACTTCCTTGCATATTTTTTGCAAGTTTGTGTGCTACAGTCTCATGATTACATTTAGCGAAGTCTTAAGCAAAATCAGTGTATCTTACATCTGTATCTTAATTTCGACAAAACGCTCCCAGTATTTTTATCTGGTGGTCTAATAATTGTGATTGGCGTGATCTTCCAGCCCTGAATCCATGTTAAAGTTATATTGAATAATTTTTTTCTTGTAGGTAGTAAGCAATTTTGTCTCTAATTACACGTTCAAAACACTTTATAGGGTGGTTGGGCGATACTGGGCGATAATTCTGAGGCATTGTTCTGTTACCTCTTTGAATAAAGGGGTATGTTCGCGTTTATTTAATGGGAGTATAATTTGTCCTGTGTTGAGTGATAACTTGATAAGTATAGTGGCTCGGGTATACTCTTTGAATTTCTTGAGAGACATGGCATTCCATATGTCTGGTCTTGGTGCTGAATTTTCTTGCATTTGTGATATATCCTTAATTATATATCCTCTTCCAAGAATTCAAAATAAATTGACAGATTCGTGTCCGTACTTATCTTGCTTTCGGATTTTTTATTTTCATCTCGGACTTTTGGGGGGTTTGAATACAGGGTTTAATTGTTCTCTAAACAATTCTCTCATTTGTAAATTCGTTTACTCCATCTTTTGAAGGTATGAAAATATTTTGGGTTATTTGTTTTTTCTGCTACCTTGTTTTACTCCTCGTTTGTCTTGCGGATGAAAGTTTGTTTTAAGTCCATTTCTATTTTTCGCTTTTTTATTTTTGTTATAGTTTTTTCCTAGTTTGAGAAATCCTTGAGTCCATTTTGCATCTGTAGATATTTTTTTATGGTTTGTTTCTGTTATCTAAATACTGTTCTTTTTGTCTCTTCGGAACATGTTTCAACAATATTGGTTTAGTTTCGTTTTTTATTATAAGTGGTATTTCTTCCAGAGTATTTTCGCGAAACAGCAATTCTCAATCTACTACCATTAATTCTGAATTTATACTTGCCCAACCTACTTCTTTTGAATTCATATTTAATTCCTCAAATAGTCCTCTCTCTCTCTCTCTCTCTCTCTCTCTCTCTCTCTCTCTCTCTCTCTCTCTCTCTCTCTCTCTATGAGGGAAATCAGTTTGCGTTACATTCTTATTTATTATCATGGCATTGTTATTTGTCAAGATTAAATAAAAAATATTCTCCTTTCGCGTCGTTTCAACAAATTTCCATGGTCTGTAAGCGCGTAATTTTCCACAATATCTAACAGCATTTTAGCCCGAGTTCTATCTTATTTAACTTCTAATTTTAAAGACCTTTTTTATATTTATTCATATTTTTAGCCATTTTTCTTTGTTTTATTTATATAATAACTGTTAATAAATTAATTACAAGAGGTAGACCCATAAAAAGCTTGTTGAACATATGTGCTTTGGATTTTATGGCCGTTCTAATTTGGTATGTTAGGACTACTTTTTAAGTACTATATGTAAGATGTTTATCGAACGGTACTCTTGGCACCAGATAGCTGGTGAGGGAAGCTATATTTTTGGGGCCTCTTTGCGAGTGACCCGTTGCCCACGTCTGGCTAGCATCATGAAAAAGAAAAAAACTATAGTGTTTGTCATTTACCATTACTTATTTGGACTATAGTGAATTTAATTTTCCCACAAGAGTTCCTTGCTCCATGCACGGTCTGTATATATATATATATATATATATATATATATATATATATATATATATATATATATATATATATATATGTGATGAATAAAACCACGAAGGGTTTTTATTCACCATAAATATTTTTCACGTGTCACTTTCGTGAATAATTTTTCATATATATATATATATATATTACTTACTTACTTTGTGTTACTTTGTGCGAGTTCGAACGACGGTTCAGGATCGACTTGCGGTCGACCCCTCTGCAGCATCCCGCCTCATTTGCAGGATTTGGTGAAGGAGGGAATTACTGTTTGATCTCTTCCTGCCCTCGTAGCCAGCCACGCATGGCTGGTCAGCTACTTTGCGCAGGAATCTGTCCAGCTGGCTCTTGAAGTTATTCAGGTCGGTGTGCTAGAGATTCCTTGTTTCTCTCGGTAGGACATTGAAAAACTTTGGGTCTAGTATTCTGAGGGTATTTCCCATCCTCGTTTTCATGGCCTCCTGTCCTACAGCAGTTGGGACTGTACAAAATCTGCCTCTTCTCTCATTCCAGTTTGTTTTCTATTTCATTTCTAATAAAAGAATGAAAATACAATAAATGTGCTTCAGATGGTGCCAGTGGTGCCAAACAGAGTACAATTAGACAAACATTTTACATGTATTACTTAAAGTAGTCACAAAGAGTGAACTTAATAGAATGCACTGATTATAATTTAATTTATTATAGTACAGAATTCTCTCTCTCTCTCTTTTTTCAGTTTAACACAACATCTGAAGGTATAAATAAAAAGAGTTCATAGCCCTATTTTTCCAAATAAATTTTGTACCAATATAGGAAACATGTGCATAGACTTTATTGAGGTATATAAATATTCAGTCTGCTTTTACCAAACACTGACTAATTGTATCTATCTATCTATCCATCTATCTATCTATCTATCTAGCTATCTGTTATATATATATATATATATTGTTAATTTCATATATAGGTATTATTATTATATATATACAAATCCTCTCTTCTCAATTTGAGCTGTAAGTCATGCGATTTCGCATGGTAAAATGAACTGGCTTTAATTGTCAATTTCATGGACCTGTTAAGGGCACCTACAACACCTTAAATTATTATCAAAATATAGAAGGTAATTAGATAGGTTTCAACGTGGCGAGTTTTATAAGGTTTAAAATTAACACAGTGAGATACGTATTAAAAATTTGCGTAATTGGCACACACAAGTCGCCCTTTCGTTTCGAGTTTCGTATTTACACGTTATTTTTTGATATTCGCGTGAATTGCAAACGAAAATATGTATTAGTGACTTTTTTGTTCGAAACGAAT
>JAJOZX010000603.1:1212500-1222500 GCA_023014485.1 Bathynomus jamesi
GCTTGGGGTATGTTATTAATATCATTCTATATATATATATATATATATATCTAATTCCTTATTGGGTGAGTATATAAATACATATGACCATGGATTAAGTTTATTATTGCTTTTTCATTTATAAATGTACGTTGATTTTCGGTTGTTTTGTGGAAGTGTGGGAGCAAATGTGTGGGTTAAAGATGTTTATAGAGGACTTAAACGAAAAATATTTTACCTCATTAAAGAAATCTTTCACATTAATGTCATTCTTCTCATTCTTGAAGATTTGTATCTTTGCAATGTCCTCAATCTGAACATAAGCGGGAGGGCTTCAATGAATATATACCATATATACAGCGTCATTCAAAAATATTTACACTTTTATGGGAAAGAATTACAGATGTCATCCAATCATTACCACCAGAGATGTGCCTTAGGGCTCTGGAAGCAACTTTTGACCGCTTTCAAACACGCAGAGATATCCGTGAACAGCAAGTAGAGACTGTATGAAGCACTGTTTGCATCATAAAAAATGTTTACAAATAAACTGAAAATAAAAAATAAAAACCCATATAAGTGTTAAATTCTTTTAAATCACTGTGTGTGTATATATATTATATATTCTGTCATATTCAGTGGCGTGCGGTGGAGTGTGTCCACAGGGTAAGCGGTAGCTGCAAATATATATATATATATATTATACAAGCATCCTAATTTTATATTAGTTTTCGATTACTGTAGTAATATAGTGACTTTTCGTAATTTGACCTTTAACTAGGTAGGCGGCGTATGCCCCGCTTGCCCTGACTGCACGCCACTGATATATATATATATATATATATATATATATCAGCGGTGGTCTTATTACATTAGTCCAATTAATTTGAGGCTGAGAATCTCTCTAAACTGTATCAAATTATCTCACTCTGTTTAATATGTAGCTAATGCTAAATTTATTTTTTTTAATTTTATATACATATGAAAACTGGTGGATCGAGTCGGGATACAAATGTGAAATTGATAAGAAGCGTTTATTTAATGTTAAATTTAACATTTATTTAACTTTTCAAAAAATAGCAATTGATATTGTTTTGGAGAAGAGCAGATAAAGTTTTTCTAAAGCAGTTCATGCGTGTAAAAATAATTTTTTATTAATGGTTATTTTGTTTAACAGAGGTTAAAATCTATGTTAAAAATCCGTTGTTCGGATATTTATTATAAACCTTTTAATTGATACGAACAAATTACGAATAATTTTAATGGATTGGAGAAAAACCACTTTTTTATATTTTTTTTATATTTTTTCATATGTCTTATATTTTTTATTTATTTTTTTATTTATATTTTTCTTAACGCAAAATTTAATATAAATATTTGCTTTAGTTTTCTGGTTTCTAAACGAATGGTTAGGATTGGTTTGGGGAGAGAGAGATCCTTCTGCAACATCTTGCCTCATTGGGGGGATTTGATGAAGGAGAGAGAGAGAGAGAGAGAGAGAGAGAGAGAGAGAGAGAGAGAGAGTTAGTTGTTTTATATACTGTTATCCTTTCCTCATATCCAGCCACCATCGATGAACAAAGACTTTAGTCCAGAACATGTTTAGTTGGCACTTGAATGAAATTAATTTGGTATGTTAAAGGTTCCTCAGTTATTTTGGCAGCATGTTGAATAGTTCATGGCCTCGTGCTTTAAAAGTATTTTTTATCTTCGTTTTTATGGTTTCCTCTCCTGCTGTATATTCGATAATACAGAATCGACCTCATACCTTCCAGTATGGTTTAATTTAAATCTTTAAAATCTGGAATTATTCCTCCAGTATTTTCCGCACGTGTCTTATTGTTAATCGCTCACGTCTTCTTTCCAAAAAAATAGAGTTTCAGGGTTTGTAATCGAGACCATTATTTTTCATCTCTCGTTTCCTCTACCTTAGACGTAAAGGTCCTTTGGCTTCTATGTTTGCAATGTCTCGTTTCCTGTATGGGCCTTAAGAGTACTGAGCGATGCTCAAGTATTAATTGTTATGAATAAACTCTGATTGGTTTTGTATCCTCTCATTTTCAGGCTGTTTACAGTATTACCATATCTCATAAATTGGAATTTTTCTTCATTGAACTTCATATCTTTTTCAGGACATTTAAATCCTTTTGCAATTTTTCGAGATCATCTTCATTTTATATTGTCTTACACAGTATGTCTGCTGTCACTATTATAAACAACAGAAGGTCTAATATTGTACCTTGTGGAACAGAACTGACATTTGAAACTTCAGCTTTAACTCTATTTACCACAACTCTTTGTGTTATTTTATTAAAAACAAAATTAAAGGTCCGTAGGCTCAACTTTCCAGTAATTCCTGTTTCTTTAGCTTTATAATCCCATGATTGCACTTATCAAAGGGTTTTTGCAAAGTCAGTATATATTACGTCTATATTTCGCTTTCTGTATAATGTTTCCTGTATCTTGGTGGTCGAATAATTGCAAGTCATGATCGTGCAGCTCTAAATCCATGTTGGTTCAGCTTAAATAGTTCCTTTACTCGTAAGTAGTAGGCAGTTTTATCCTTAATTATTCATTGAAAACATACTATAAGTTGAGAGGTGAGTGCTGCTGGACGATAATTCTTCGATATTTCTTTGTTATACCTTTTTATTATACAGGAGCAATGTTCGCAGACTTTGATATCAGTGAGATTTGCCCTGCCGTGTCATTGGTCTTCATATTATAGACGCTTTGATGTACTTTTCTTGCATTTTTAAGAATCATAACACGCCATGTGTCTCGCCTTATTTTTAAATTTTATTGTATTTGTGGCCTTATTTAATTATATATTCCTTTCCCAAAATTCAGAATCTATTACAATACATTCGTATCTTTATGATATTTTTTGTTTATCAAGTTGGAAATATTCAGTCGAATTTCTGTTTTCTTCTCGATTTAGAAATGCTGAGTGCAGATTTGAGTTATTTTTTAAGTAGTTCGTTCATTTTTCTAAGATCATATTTATATATTCATTATACCTAAAGAGTTCGTTCATTTCTTCTAAGATCATTTATATATATTCATTATACCTAAAGAGTTCGTTCATTTTTCTAAGATCACTTATATATTCATTATAAAATAGTTCGTTCATTTTTCTAAGATCACTTATATATTCATTACATTTACGTAGTTCGTTCAGTTTTTCTAAGATCACTATATATTCATTATATTTACGTAGTTCGTTCAGTTTTTCTAAGATCATTTATATATTCATTACATTTAAATAGTTCGTTCATTTTTTCTAAGATCACTTATATATTCATAATTATTTCCATCTTTTAATGGTTTCATAATGTGTTTAATTATTTCAGTTTCCTTTTCGATAAGTCGTAAAAATAGTTTGATTCTTTTGTTTAAGTTTCTGCTACTTAGAATTCTTAGAATTTCTTCCACGAATAAATGTTTATTTCAAAGTAATTTCCATTCCTCATACTTTTCTTTGTTTTCTAATTTCAGTCTCGTTCCGTCTGTTTTGCATTTGTGAACATTTTTTAGCGTTTGTTTCTGTCATCTAAATACCGTTCTGATTTTTCTTTTGAACAAAGTTCGTTTTTGTTTCTTGACAATGTGTTGGAATACTATTGGTTTTATTTTGCTCCCTACAATTGGTAAATTTTTTTCAGAAAGTTTTTTCTTTTTTGAGATGGCAATTCCCAATTAATTTTCTTAATTATGCACTTATACTTTCTCAATTTATTTTCTTCATCTTGATTTTTAACCTTTAAAATATTCCTTCTTTTTCTCAAGGATGAGTTTTATGGTTTTCTTTCTAACTTCATTTGTATTTCATTCAGGTTATAGCCATAAAATTTACTTGAATTACTTTTTTATTATTATTATTATTATTATTATTATTATTATTATTATTATTATTATGTGATTTATGTGTATCAAATTTAATTCCATGGGTATATTCTTCTTTCAAGTCCCCGCACCGTAAGCGCATATTTTCCACAATATCTAATATCATATTGTCTGAATTGTCTACTTTTGAAATGTTGCCATAAACTCTCAACAAAAATAATATCATAATTTTTCTTCTATTTTTACGAAAGGAAAATTAAAATCTCCACAAATCAATATATTTGATGTTGGTAATATAAGTGATCTTATCTTACTTTTCTGTTTAATTTAAACAACTTTAAATTCATTTGCTGTTACACACACACACACACACACACACACACACATACACACACACACACACTCTTGGATCCCATACCAATGCACCACTTTTAATCATAAGTTCCTGCTGAAGTCGAAAACTGAAGAATTACAACTTTTTTAAAACGCTTGAATAAATTCACTGATTTGCCAGATTTCTAACTCGAGTTTTTCATTATATGTTTTATAAATATTAATCTTTCGCTATAAACAGGACGGGGTCAGAATAGACTGGGTTAAGTTAGTTTACGTTTAAATTCGCGAGATAAATTTGGCTTCAAAATTAGTTGAAACTAAATTCTTCATACGTTATATATATATATATATATATATATATATATATATATATATATATATATATATATATATATATATATATATATATATATATATATATATATATATATATATATATATATATATATATATATAATCACTTTGGAGTCATCCGTAAAAAGACTCTACTTCTCTACAACAGTAAAACCCCTGCATTATTTTTTGGTCCACTCTGTTATTTAAAAAAAAAAATAAAAACGTAAGGAAAGAAAACATCAAAAAGGTGCTGCAGTAAGCTTAAAAATGTAAGGAATATACTGTTAAAGACGATTACTTCCCACTTATTCCCATTCCCATTCCCATTCCCGTTCACGGTCCGCAATTAAGAATGATCAAAGTGAGAAATTCATATCTGAGAAAAGAATTTCTTGACTTATAAAAGATTGTTACTCTGATTCGCATTTGGCGTAAAGATGACGAATGAGAAGGGCCTAATATTTCCTAATCTAACTAAACTTAATATAACCTAACCTAACATTAGCCTAACCTATCTTAACCTAATCTAACTCTGACAAAGTGCGCGAAAGCCGTGGATGAGAATGAGAATGGCATGAAATGGAAATAGATCGCCGATTTTTCACTCTTGGGCGCGGTATGAAATGGAAATGACATTGAATGGGATGATACCTTAAAAAATGGTAAAAAGCCTTTTTAAATTTAAGATGAATTCAAATTTGATGGTACGTATGCATAATCTAGTAGATAAGGTGCAAATTCAATGAGAAATTGGTCCCGCAATGATACAACGTCCTGTGAAGTATGCTGGGAGCTCCTGAGTGGTATGAGGTTTTTCAGTGGCTATGGCACATGGTACTTTGTAAAACCCAAAGGTACCAGGAAGAAAGAATAATATACCATTCCATCTTAATTCATTATGCCATACCAAATGGTCAACGCCCAGTGGGTTAAAACCTCATTCTCCGACAAGATAATAACCCAAAGCCCAAGTCCAACATTTGTATGAATTATCTGAAGCATAAATAAGAGCAGAATGCGCTGTCCATTATGGAATGGCCTCTGCAGTCACCTGACCCGAATCCAATTAAGAATTTATGGATATTGTTCAAATCTGAAAAGGCAAAGCACAATCCTGACAACCTTACTGAACTATGGGAAGTAATACAATAAAGCTGGAAAGACATTACCCAAGATATAATCAATAAATTGACCGAATCAGAGCCACAAGGAGTGGCTGCAATATTAGTCGCGAACGAGACATACAAACACCTCATTTATTGCCAGATTTGGTTTTTGAATATATTTATTTCCTTTTGTTATTAAATTACAAATTATTTTCTGTTATTTTCCAACTGTTTCTAAAATCAAGGTTAATTAATAGGTTTGACGTCCGCTGTACAAAGACATGGGGATAGAAATATGTTCCGTTTTGAGTTCATTGTAGAAAGTTAAAAGAAACCATTTTAACCTGAGACATTAGATCTGTTGTTCCCTTCAGTACATATACGGAATACAGTATGGCAAGTAGTAAAGTTGGAGACAGTCTTTATACAATAATTACAGTACGTTATCATTATTGAAGCCAAAGAGAAAAGGCTACTCACAGCACATTGAAGCTTAAGAAACGGCTTGTCGAGAGCTTAATATGGAGCGTAGCTCTGTACGCTGCTGAAACATGAACCTTGAAAACAACAGATAAAAAACTGTTGGAAAGCTTTGAAATGTGGACTTGGAGGAGAATGATGAGGATAATTTGGGAAGAACATCAAAGCAACGGAAAGGAGGAAGTCTGCTGAAAAATGTGATAGAGGAAAGATATGAGAGTAAAGGACCACGAGAAAGAAACAGGAAATCGATGCTTGAAGACTTGAGGGCTGGGAAAAATTATTGCGACATGAAGAGGATGACTGAAGAGTAGTTTGGCGAGAGTTAAAGTGGACCTGCCTACAAGCAGAACACCAAATAAGAAGATTGAAGTCAGCACCCGTAGCTCACTGGGTAACACCGTTTCCCATAAGTGAAGACACTGAGGTCGGGCGTTCGACCTCCCGATGGTGCTAGTAATAATAATAATATGGGACTTAGCGCAATGGACCTCATAAGTTTGACCCGAGCGCTGTGCCAGTTTCTGGCCCTTTTGACCGCTTATTATTATCGTTATTATTATTATCGTTATAGAATCGATTTGTTCCCCTTTTTTTTTTGCATTTGGACGCTAGAGAGAGCAATTGAAATAAAATTGACATTTTTTTATCATTTTCAGGTAATATTGGAAATGATATCTTCTGATATCGTTCACCCGATAACAGTTTATCTTAGGAACACGTCTAAACGTTAAACTATAAACGTGATTCCCATTCGAAGGGTTATACGTAATCACGAGCCGAAAGAAGAGCTCGTATAGAAAATTAAATAAAAAAAAATTAGCCGCCAAGTTTATATTATAATTTATTACATTCATTATCTCTTTTACAACGAAGACTCATGAATTTTATACCAAATAACTTTGGTTTCACTCTTTTTTTTTTTTTTTGTCTCCTGAATACGTTGCGAATTTTCCAAAATCAGTAAAAAAACTGATAACATTCGAGTTGTTTAAAAGCAATATCAATTTCAGCGGTGGACGCGATTTTTAACGGGAAAAACGTCTGTTATTTAAAATAATTACTATTGTAAAATGTACCCTTCATCTCGCGTTTTCATAGTAAATCATTTACAGTTTTTATAGGAGCAAAACTGCTACACTAAAATGGATAATATATATATATATATATATATATATATATATAATATATATATATATGGGAATGAACTCAGAATGGTTCCCTGAGTTTTTTATGATACACACAGACCGTGCATGGAACAAGGAACTCTTCTGGGATAATTAAATCCACTATAGTCCGAATAAGTAATGGTAAATGACAAATACCATAGTTTTTCTTTTCATGATGCAAGCCCGACGTGGGCAACGGGTCTCTCGCAAAGAGGTCCCATAAATATAGCTTCCCTCACCAGCTATCTGCAAAGCAGACAGGATCCAGCTTTGGGACATGGATCTAGGGTTTAAAGCAGCCTAGCCCCACTACATTTAGAACCTCAATATAAGTAAAAGATCTTTCGTGTATTCTCTGACGAGGTGTACTTCTGAATACACGAAAAACCTTGGAATCATTTTTCTTTTTCCTTGTGGGTTTGCATATATTACTTACTTTAGTTGAGTTTGAACGACGGTTCAGGATCCACCTGCGATCGACCCCTCTGCAGCATCCCGCCTCATTTGCGGGACCTGGTGAAGGAGGGAATTGCTGTCTGATCTCCTCCTGCCCTCGTAGCCAGCCACGCATGGTTGGTCAGGGACTTTGCACAAGAATCTGTCCAGCTGGTTCTTGAAGATATTTAGGTCGGTGTGCTGGAGATTCCTCACTTCTTTTGGAAGGACATTGAAAAACTTTGGGCCCTGTATTCTGAGGGAATTTTCCATCCTCGTTTTCATGGCCCCTTGTCCCACCGCAGCTGGGACCGTACAAAATCTGCCTCTTCTCTCATTCCAGTTTGTTTCTATTTCATTTCTGAGGTTAGGGACAGAGCCCTCAAGTATTTTCCATATGTATATTATTGTGTACCGCTCGCGCCTTCTTTCAAGAGAGTAGAGTTTCAGGGATTGTAGTCGAGACCAGTAGTCTTCACCTTCCGTTTCCTTTATCTTAGACGTAAAAGTCCTTTGTATAGCTTCAATGCTCGCAATGTCTCTTTTCTGTGTGGGCTTGTGAGTACTGAGCAATACTTAATTATTGGGAGGATTAGACTCTTCCATAATTTAAGCATGATGTTTGCTTTTCTGCTGCGGAAGCTTCTCCAGATGATTCCCATTATTTTTCTAGCCGTTGTGATTTTGATTTTATAGTGCTCTCTGAATTCTGCATCCGACGACATTATTATTCCAAGATCCCTGACTTGTGGATTTGGTGTTATCTGTTTGGCTTGCGGAGTTTTGTGCCCTTTTTTCTGTAGCTCTTTGTTATTACCATATCTTAGAAGTTGGAATTTTTCTTCGTTGAACTTCATATTGTTGTCTTCTGCCCACTGGATTAATGTTTCAATGTCGTTTTGTAATTTTCTTCTGGCATCTTCGTTCAATATTTCCTTACATATCTTTGTATCATCTGCAAAGCATGATACAATACTGTCCTTAATATCTGCATCAATATCTGCAATCATTATTATGAACAGCAAGGGAGCTAATACTGTCCCTTATGGGACAGAGCTCACGACTTCCGAGACTTCCGATTTAACTCCGTTTACCACCACTCTTTGCGTTCTTTGCGTCAAGAAAATAAATATCCACCTTCCTAGCTTTCCAGTAATTCCTGTATCCTTAAGTTTGTGTGCTATGATTCCATGGTCACATTTATCGAAGGCTTTAGTAAAGTCAGTATATATTACATCAATGTTTTGTCCTCGACACAATGTTCCTAATATTTTCTCCTGGTGGTCTAGTAGCTGTGACAGGCATGATCTACCCGCCTTGAAGCCATGTTGATTTGGGTTGTATAAATCTTTTTCTTGTAGGTAGTAGGTAGTTTTGCCTCTAATTATGCGTTCAAAACACTTTATAAGGTGTGAGGTGAGAGCCACTGGCCGATAATTTTTGGGCATTGCTCTGTTACCACCTTTAAATAGGGGGGCAATGTTCGCGTTCTTTAAGGGGAGTGGAATTTGTCCTGTGTCGAGTGATTTCCTCCATAGTAAGTATAGCGGCTTTGCAATACTCTCTTTGCATTTCTTCAGAAATGTGGCACTCCATGTGTCTGGCCCTGGCGCTGAATTGTCTCGCATCTGTGATAAGGCCGTAATTACATCTTCTTCCGTGAACTCGAAGTCCATTAATAGGTTTGTGCCGGGATTTGTTCTTGGATGATCTGTATCAATGTCGAAAAACTCGTCTGGGTTTTCTACTTCCATCTCGGACTTAGGGGTGCTAAACACATATTTAAATTGTTCCCTAAGCAATTCACTTATTTCTTTCGTGTCATTTGTGTATTCGGCCTCCCCGTCTATCAACGGTCCAATACTCTCCTTACACTGCATTTTCCTTTTCGCAAACGTGTAGAAGTATTTTGGTTTTTTTTTTATGTTTTCTGCTACCTTGTTTTCCTCTTTGTTTGTCTTATATATGAATGTTTGCTTTAGGTCCATTTCTATTTCGCCAAGTTTCCTCTCTAATTTGAGTCTTTTTGCATCAGTTCTGCATCTGTGGAGATGTTTTATGGTTTGTCTTCGTTGTCTGAATAGAGTCCTGATTTTCCTCTTGAGCTTGCTACGTTTTCTTTCCTCTCTCTCTGGAATATGTTTCAGTATTATAGGTTTGGTTTCCGTCTCTATTATACATAGTATTTCTTGTGGAGTCTTCTCGTGTAGTAGCAATTCCCAATTTACCTCCTTTAAATCTTTATTTACGTTTTCCCAATTTACTTTCTTTGAATTTATGTTTAAGCCTTCAAATATTTCATCTGCCTCTCTA
>JAJOZX010000603.1:1225000-1252500 GCA_023014485.1 Bathynomus jamesi
CAAAAATCGTCTTAGGTATTGGAATTTATTATAAAGACAAAGTGGATTTATACGAAGATATATTAATAAGGGGTTAAACATTGTGAAAAACGATATATATATATATATATATATATATATACACACACACACACACACAGAGGACCATCCCTGTGCTCCGAACCTTTGATTAAATCTAAGGACTTTATTTGGTAATAAACTAATCAGGATTTTGGTATAAAGTTAACATCACTCGCGGTTACGCCTTTTTAGACGCGATCTTCAACTTGGGTGGTCTGGCTTTGCGTTACGCCTTGCAATTGCAACGGAAAATATTAGCGGTGTTTTAATTTGGCTATTTTTATATAAATACGCTCGTCCTATGAATATTCGTGGAACGTAAATGAAAGTAACAGTGTTTAGTGTATGGGTAAAATGGTTAAGCTTTCTTGAAAGACGCGAATACGGCTTTTAAACGTGATTTTAATCCGTTAAAGAATCGATTTGTAACATAAAATGCACGAAAATTAATTTCATTTGGCGTCCTTTTAATGAAGAAGCAATATTAGACCCTTATCATTCGCCTTATCTTCGGTTCATCCCATGCTTTTGATAGCATTATTACCCACCTTTAAAACCCGGCATCATTTCATATATACATACTAAATATACGTTCATACTTGAAACACAAATGTTCTTACGTGTAATATCTTATTGCATGCAATCACCCCGTGAGAATGTGCTCAGCATGCGACCCATCCTAGAATTCTATTAAGGATTCTTTAATATAGGATAAACTGTAACCACAAGTATGTATATATATATATATATATATATATATATATATACGCCTTGATGAATATATATATATATATATATATATATATATATATATAGCTGATAATAACTCTAAGAATGGAGGGTGTGCAGCGAATTGAAGGGGTCAGTTGTTATTTATATCGTGAATACTTTATTGTTTACCTAATCAATCAATGGTCGGTAAAAGAGTATAGTCTCGTATGATTAATTCTGATACATCGATTTTAAGGGTTTTGAAGCTTGAAGCGATTTTCTTTTTTTTTTAATTTTTATTTATGATCGTCTCAAACCGGGTTATAAATTACAATCTAAACAAGAAACAAAGAAAATTTCCTCATAAAATCCTGTGCAACGATGAGAGCCACGTCCGTCTTGTGTTCATTTATTGCTTGGGACAACGTCGAGAAACAAGAACAAAAAAAAAAAAATAAAGGCGAATTTGTAAATAAAGCGTTTGACGGGAAGGACATTATATTAGATAGAATGAACGAAGAAACACGAAAGTTATTCCAAACGTCGCGATTGTCAAACAGCTGCAACGACACGTCCGCTAAAGGTCAAATTCACAGACTTCACGTTGACAATTCCAAGACGAATGGAAGCAAGCTCGCTTCGCACGGAAAGACTCGAAAAGGTCATTATGGCCGTTTGTCGAGCAAAATGAGATAGCAGGGAAAGAGTCTTTTGGCTTTGTCGTAAGACGGAAATACTGCGTCCATAATAATGTAATGAAACACGATAAAAATACGATAATACTGTCGGTAATTATGGTGTTATTATGTTGTGTCCTCTCGTGAAATGCTTTTCATGCTGTTATCCCTTTCAATAAGACAACATTTGAGGAGCGTTTCGCTATTATGAAAAAAAGGATTAGTGTCGAATCGCGAAATTTCTTCCACATCCCGCGTTCTGATAACAATTTCGGAGATTACGACCATGCCTAAGTATTTATAGGAATGCAAGAACGAATGGATGTGTGAATACACAATGAAATGCATCCATATATGAAAGATGCACGCTTAAATTTTATATTTGTTTATGTAATTATTACATTTATATCAATTCTAAAATCTATTTTTAAATAGCTTAACATAATTAACTTAACTAACATGGTTGCTTACTATGATTTTTTAAAGATATTGCTTCATCTTTTTAGCATCTTATGTATACACACACACACACACACAAACACACACACACGAGACGTATGTTGGAGCATTTGCAGCATGAGCGCATTCCCATGCGAACAAATTCGAGCGAATGCGGACAACGGCCTAAAAGCGAAGGGTCTGATTAGGAACCCGACAGCGATCAACTTCATTAATGGCAATTAAAGTCCTCTTGAGGTCCACATTCCCAATATATATAAGCTAAAACGCCATCAGAGTGATATATTTTATTACCTCTTCGATCCCGCTATATCGAAGCCTGACACAAAATTAAATCTCATTTATTTATACTCTAAAAAGGTAAGCCAAGTTTGCGGTTTAGAAAATGCTCAGCATCAAACAAACACACATACACACACACACACACACACACACACACATACAAACACACACACACACACATGTGTGTGTTTATTAAGGATTTACAAATTATTTTTGTGTATAAACGTTAAAATTTGGTCGTTAATTGTGTTGTTGCCAATAATTAATGTTTTCCTGTTCATTCTTCAGAGAATGAAGAGAAAAAATGAAAAATTGAAGAAAAAGTACAGTATCTAAATTAGATACAAAATCGAGATACGTTTATTATCAGTTCGTTTAATTGCTCTTACAAAAGTTACAGGTAATTTGCTTCATTATTTATACATCCGTGTGTATATACATATACATATATATATATATATATATATATATATATATATATATTGGGAGACAGATTTTACCGGGGAATATGTTTCTGGAAACCTCGTTTAGGTTTAGAGCGCGTAGAATTTTGATAGCATTTTCATAGGAACAAATACTAAATACAGTCCAAGACGATGAATTTTGCACCTAAAATAATAATAATAATAATAATAATAATAATAATAAATCCTTTCTTCTTATTACAAATTTTGTACATTTGAATAAAAATAATGAAGACGAGGAGTGACAACGAACCTCTATTAAACTAAATTGAACCGAAGTAGTCTGTGATTTTCTTCTGGAGAGACTGAGACTCGGTGTCTTTTAAGTAAACTTCACGGGCTTTCTTCCCGTGAAGGATAGCCTCTGATGCCCGTTCGAAATTGGGGTCACTGTCAGCAATTTCAAGGCCAGAGTTCACGAACTCTATAAACTTTTTCATCGCTGACAAAGGGATCTCGACTGGAGGTGTTGCTACGTCGTCGTCATCATGTCCCTCCGCTTCGGCGGCAGCTTCGGTCATCTGAAGGATTACTACTTTCCACTCATTGCCATTCCATTCATGGTCCACAAATGAGAATGTACAAAAGTGAAAAATCCACATTTGAGAAAAGTGTTTCTTAATTTGGGAAACATCGTCACTACATTCCCACTCGCGGCAAACGGCGATGAATGAGAATGTTTCATACTTTCTAACCTAACTTATTTTAATCAATCAGAACCTAACCTAACATTAGCCTAACCAATCGTAACCTAACCCAGACCAAAGTGGGAAAGGCCGTGGATGAGAATGACACGAATTGGGAATAGACCGATTTGAAAATGCTTCGTTTTGAGATTCTCACTTCCTCACTTTCCCATTCTCGGGCACGGAATGAAATGGGAATGACGTTGAGTAGGACTAAACCATCTGAAGGAGTTCTTGAAGGGGTTTACTCTCAATCACCGTCATTCCCATTCGATTCCGCGCCCAAGAATGAGAAAGTGAGAATCTCAAAACGAGGCATTTTCAAATCGGTCTATTCCCAGTTAATATCATTCTTATTCTCACCCACCACGGCCTTTCCCACTTTGGTCCGGGTTAGGATAAGATTGCTTAGGTTAGGTTAAGATTACTTAGGTTAGGTTACGATTGGTTAGCATACAATAAGTTAGGTTCTGATTGGTTAGGCTAATGTTAGGTTAGTTCTGATTGGTTAAAATAAGTTGTTAGGAAATATTAAACACACCCACTCAGCGACGTTTCAACGACGAAAACTGTTCCCAAATCAAGTCACGCTTTTCTCAAATGTGGAATTTTTTCACTTTTGTACAGTCTCACTCGTGGACCATGAATGCAAATGAAAATGCCATTAAGTGGAAAGTAATCCTTGAGAGGTCAGAACATTGCGGTAACTCTCAAGATGTTCCTCGATGTTGTGCCAAATCCTGTAGATTTAAAATGTTTAAAGTTTATATTATTTTAATGGTTTTAATTTCTTTTCGACATAGAACTGGACTGCGTAGAATCAGTCGTTTAATATATATATATATATATATATATATATATATATATATATAATTTAGGGTGATTCAAAATAATCAAAGTTTTTTTTTTTAATTGTTCAACCTGTATTTTGTTCCCTATGACAAAAAAGTAGTGTATGCCAAATTTGGTGAATTTTAAATAAAATTTACTATGTGCTGCCAGACGTCAAAGTTTCCCTCTTTTTCAATTTGTTTGTTTTTACAACTTATGATTTTATGTTTAATTGTTTATATTTCAGAATTTTTAATTAATGGTTTATATACTAGCTTGCTTTTAATTGTTGCTTGGAACTCGTAATTTTGATACCAATTCATCGATTATGGAAGCTAGGCCTAACTCACCATCACCCAGTTGCTCATTTGGGAGAAGTTCTACAAGAAAAGAAACTGAAGTATGGCTAATTGGGCAGCCCTCTGCAGTACTAAAACATCCGTATTACCATCAGAGAAGGAAATGATGGCCCTCTTCATGCACTACAGAAATATAAAAAGCAAGACATTAGAGAATCATGCTGCTCTACTGCAGATGATGTGCTAGCAGTTTGGAAAAAGCAGGAATACCAGCAAAACAAAGAATACATGTAGTAGATAAAATTCAAGGAATACTGAAGGAATGACAGCTGCTTAAGAAAAACAAAGCAAACAAATTGAAAAGATCACAAAATTTAAATAATAAAGAAGAAAAATGGAAAGATAAACTGGAAAACTTATTTGACATTGCTCATGAGATTGCTATGCAGCTTATAAAAATAGAAGATGATAAGAAATTCTTGAAAATGCAACGTGAGAAAGGACGTCATGGAAAAATGGGTACCATTGATAAGGCTGTTGCTAAAAAAGAGCAAAGAGCAGCAGAAAAGCAACAACGTTATGAAAAGAGGAAAGCAGAAGAAGAGATCAAAAGAAAGAAGAGTGAAGAGGCTGTCATACTCACCAGTACATCATCAGAATCAGAGGAGAGTAAAAGTGATGAATCTGGTTTCTGTGCTGCACAACCTTCAACATGGAAAAGTAAAGTTGGCAAACGTAGAAAATTGTTTGATGGTAAATTATTAGAAAGACTTGATGTTGCAAAATTGAGTGACAGAAATGCGTCTCTTTTTAATGCAAACAATCAGACATCGCTTGAATGGGACATCTGCGAACAAATAAAATGCATGTGTTTCAATACAACGGCAGCCAATACTGGTCCTAGAAATGGTGCAGCTATTCTTCTAGAACAAAAATTCGACAACGATTTATTGTGGCTGGCATGTCGACACCATATATTTGAAATTATGCTGGAAGCTGTTTCAAAGTCTTTATCACCATCTTCTGGCCCAGATATAGTCCTTTTTAAGAAGTTCAGAGAAAAATGGTCAAGCATTAATAAGGAGGACTACGAGACAGCATTATCAGATCCAGATATCTATGAAAATATACATGACATCAAAGCTGACATAATTATATTTGCAACAAATCAACTAGATACATTCCAACCAAGAGACGATTACCTAGAACTATTGCAGTTAACAATTATTTTTTTGGGAGGTGAACCAAAAGGTGGAATCAAATTTAAACATCCAGCGGGACTTCATCGGGCTAGGTGGATGGCCAAAATTACATATTCATTAAAAATTTTTATGTTCAAATTTCAGTAAAAGACAAAAAAGGACTAAAAGACATCTGTCTATTTGCTACTCGGTAGGCTGACCATACGTACCGTTTTGAACGGGACAGTACCGTTTGTTTTATATTTCCTGGCCGTCCCGTCGTTTTAATAAAAATGTCAATTTTGTCCCGGTTTATGTACTTACTTTTTCATGAATACAGAATATTACATAACCCCGTCCCTTTTTTGCCATCCCAATGTCCCGTTTTTGTCTCAAGGAAATATGGTCAGCCTACTACTCGGTTATATGTAAAGGCATGGTTTACAGCTCCTGTGCCATCTTGCGCTCCTCGTCTTGCTCTGGAATTATTACAGAATCTTGTAGTCTACAAACAAATAAATGACACAGTTGCATTTGTTGCTATTAAAAAACTGTTAGGTCACCTCTGGTACCTATCAGAAGAACTGGTAGCCTTGGCCTTTTATGATGATGAAGTGCCTACTGAAACGAAAAACAAAATTGTAAAGGCCTTGCAAAATACAATAGAAACTCTTCCTGCAAAACGGGCTTTTCTAGATCCTGCACTTATTCCAACGAAGAAATTAGAAGATTTTGTCATCAAATACTCAAAGATTCTTTACAATAACAGAATTTAGTTCAAAATTTTTACTCAAAGATGCTAAAGAATGGCATAATGATGAAGAGTATAACTCCGCTAAGAAATCTATCAAACAGTGGAAAGTCGTGAATGATATAGCGGAAAGAGGAGTAAAATTAATGGATGAATATAATAAAATACTAACACATGACGAAGATCAAAAACAATTCTTGCTACAAGTAGTGAAAAACTACAGGGCTGTTTACCCTGATAGAAAGAAGAAACATTGATGAAGTAAGGACAGCTAATGTCTCAAATATCATGCTAGTTTAATTATGCATGCTTGTGGTTATGGTAGGACCTACGGGGGAGCTTTCCACATTAAAAAAAAGCAATGCGCCTTGTACTGTACCCCCTGGGTGGTGTGGAAAAATTTGACAATTTGAGTCGTTCTGTCAATTTTTAATTGCTGGTAGCAACCCCTAAAAATTAAAAATTTGCTAAAACATTTTAGGATAGTTGTTTTATGCTGAAATGAACCATTTAAAGGGTTGAACACATTAAAATATAAAAAAAAAAATTTTACCCCCATATTTGAATCACCCTAATTTTATATATATCCTGGTAAACTTGGCTGGCAACCTTGGTCTTGCTTTCGCCCGAATTGTTCATTCTGACAAAGGTTAAGCTTGCTGACTCACCTTAGTTCTACAGCTTAACGTGGAGTCCGAACCATGACCCGCCGCGAGTGGTCAAAAATTACAACGACCAGGCCCGGATTCGATCTCACGACCTTCCAATCAGCAGCCCAGCATCCTAACCACTAGACTAACCAGGGCACCTATTTTCTCTCTCTCTCTCTCTCTCTCTCTCTCTCTCTCTCTCTCTCTCTCTCTCTCTCTCTATATATATATATATATATATATATATATATATATATATAACAAAAAATGTTCCAATCAGGAGAGAGACAGAGAGAGAGAGAGAGAGAGAGAGAGAGAGAGAGAGAATGTTTATTGCATTGAATATAATAATTTTATTTATTATATATAGTCTGGCTAGAACTTGCATGAATACACTGGCCGTTATTAGATCATTAAAGACCGGCATTTAAACTATTCAGAAATCATTTATCCAAAAGGAGTGCATTTAATTATAATTATAGGATTTTGGAATGGACATGCAGCTAACTTAATTATAATGAGACAATCACATACTTCAAATCTAGCTATATTATATGATCACTATATATATATATAATATATATATATGTTCCATGCACGGTCTGTGTTTAACATATAATGTTCTCAGGGAACCATTCTGAGTTTGTGTATATATATATATATATATATATATATATATATATATATATATATATATATATACAGGGCCGGATCTAGAAGTTGCGAGGCCCTAGGCAGATCTAGAAATTGCGAGGCCCTAGGCCTATATATATGAAAATATGGACTTAATTATCGGTACTATACCAGCAATATTAGAATCCCGCATAGACAGAACTATGCCAGCACTTAAAAATTAAACCAAACCAAAATAATCACGCATGGAAATTGTATAAGAAAATAAATAAACCATACAAATAAGTATAAATTATAATATGAATCAAGATTTGTATCGAAAATATAAGACAATGATTTCTAAGATTTATATAATATTATAGGTAATGACTTTCCATAGTATACAAACGTTTTTCATATGTGATGTATAAGAGATGTTGACATTTCATTTTTTATAATAGTGAGCGATCGACTTATCAGGCTAAATATTAATGCTTTAATATTTGGTTCAGATGCTCCTTGAATATTACAGCAATGCTTTTCTACTTTCTTCGAGCTAAACTCTTCAATTAATTGAGAATAATCTAATGAATTTGTTATATCGTTTTCTATTGATAACATAGCTAATGATTGCAATCTCGCTTGAGACATGGTGGAACGCAAATATGTTTTAATAAGTTTGAGACGCGAGAAACTTCTTTCAGCCGAAGCAACAGTAACTGGGATGGTTAATACTATTCGAAGTGCAACATAAACATTAGGATAAATCTCACTTAGTTGTTTTTGCACTATATAAACAAGGGCATTTCCGAGATCTGTTTTCTCAGGTATAAACCTGCAAAGTACTTTAAGTTCTTCATAGAGTTCTAAATCATTAATATCACTTGAACAGAACGCGCAAAACGGCTTGAGCGAGGCCCCCTTTGGCGCGAGGTCCTAGGCGATCGCCTAGTTCGCCTATAGCTAAATCCGGGCCTGTATATATATATATATATATATATATATATATATATATATATATATATATATATATATATATATATATATGATACATAAAGGGCTCCATATCACTATACCATACAATATTACGTTAAAAGAAGTATATATATAGATATATATTTTTTTAACGTAATATTGTATGGTATAGTGATATGGAGCCCTTTTGAAACTTGGCTAGGCACTGTAACATCCATGCGTGGCACTGTAAATGTCTCCTCACTTAATTACATTCTTTCAATTTTCTTTTCAAAGTGTTTCATCCGCCCTTCACACGTCAATATTTTGCAGAGTTTTCCACCCTAATAATATTGTTGGCTTTCGGCATGCTTTGCATTCCTCTCCCTCTCACTCCCTCACATCTCTCCCTCTGTCACTTTTCTTTCTTCTCACTCTCCCCTCGTATCTAAATATATATATATATATGTATAGGAAAGGGTCGAAATATTTTTGCGCTTTTTTGGGGTGGGGACTACGTATTTAAACGCGCAATATTTTATACGTTTTGCTAATTCTTTCCGTGTCGCGTTTAAATTCTGTTTTATTTTACGTTTTAAAACGCGTTCAGTTTTGTTTTGGGGGTCGAGGGGGGGGGCCGGGTTATTTCGTTATCTTTCATCATTCCGTTTAAGTCTGAAAAACTCAAATTCATCGTATTCTAAAAACTTTGATTCATGATTTCGTTTTACTCGTAAAGTCTCTCTGAATGCGTCTTCCACGAAGGCATCATCATGAGCGCACGAAGAAAGCTCTAGAAAGAAAGAGAGGTGGGGTCTCTTTTTTTTTTGTGTGTGTGTATGTGTGTGTGTGTGTGTGTGTGTGTGTGTGTGGCGTCTACATGAGTATATCATTTTAATTCCTACTTCCGCACTCTTCCATCATTAAGTTAAATGAAAGAAACAGATCTAAAAATTACCACCTGATAGCTGGTAAACGTAAATTACACACTGTAAATATTCTTGTTATTATTTCATTTTCGTTATGCAATTGAGTAAAATTCCGGAGATGCAGAGGATTGGTGCATTTCAATTGAGTGTAATTTGTCTTGCTTTAGAGCTACACGTGCTCTCTTCTGACACTTCGCTTCTCTGCATAAATAATCAATTTTAATGGTACGCCCATCTTTTCACTTGGAATAGTTTCTTTTAGTTTTGCCTCGACCTTTTTACTTGTTTATTCGAGATTACATGTTCCGTTCGTGTGTGTGTATATATATATATATATATATATATATATATATATATATAGTAACTAATATAGCATTTTCCTAATATAGGATGCACTGTATTTAGTTTGAAAACTATACTGTAGGAATAGAAAAAAACAGTATTTAATATATCTCTCTCTCTCTCTCTCTCTCTCTCTCTCTCTCTCTCCCGGTATGGGCCGCAAGGCCTTTTGAGGTACTTCTTTTCCTTGTAACTCCTTGTAATCTCTCTCTCTCTCTCTCTCTCTCTCTCTCTCTCTCTCCGAATTATAAATGATATTTATACATTTAATTATATACTGAATATAAATGGCTTAACTTGACTCAGTGCTAATCATGCTTTTATGAAATATTAAAAGAAAATAATGTATAAAATCTGAAATTAAAATGTAATTCACTTTTTACCATTTCCAATTATTCATTAAGTTTTCGACTTATTTTTTTAATCAATTTTTGATTCTTGTCAAGATAAGCGCTCATGCGAGTGTTTATTACGAGTTTTACTCAATATATGATAATTTAATATTAAAACAATACAAAATAAAGGAGAAAATATATAAACAGAGAGAGAGAGAGAGAGAGAGAGAGAGAAATGACGTGGGCCAAAAGCGGCCCAAAGAAGGGCGCCGCCAGTCCGTCTGCCGAATGAACACATTGACCCACGTCCTAAGTATGACGTCACACTTTGCTCCCCGCAAGAATTTTTTAATTTCGCTGCGTAGAAATTGCCTTCGAGGAACGCCGCTCGAATAGAGAGATTGGTAAGCAGGAGGACGCCTCACACGTTCGCACATCCATTTTGCACCACCGTTATTGATATGCAGAGACTGCAAAAGAGGAAAAATGAGCGTACAGAGAAAGAGACAGAGAGAAAAAAAACGGAGAAAACCGTGCGAGAACAATATAACGAAAGCATACACAGTACACACATTCTCTCTCTCTCTCTCTCTCTCTCTCTATATATATATATATATATATATATATATATATAATCTTAATGCTCAAGATACATTTGTTAAAAGAATGAGTTAGAAGAAATGTTTCGGTGCTTTTCAACAAAGCACCGTTCTGCCCATACAACTATCGAGAGTATGGTAGATCGCAGTACCATCACCAAATACATAAGCAATTGCAATCAACGTATAAAATAGATAGGTAAACAATTTATAGGACTACATATATATATATAAGATGTACATTAAAATACAGTTTCAGGCACATAAAATAGGCATATAAAAGCTATGGAAGTACAAGTGTGGAAAATACTAACCCGATAAAGTTTCGAAAATGAGCAATTGGTAAAATTAATCTCTTAACGACCGAAGTTTTTGTAGGGTTAAGTTATGAGTGCGTGTAATGGAAACAGTACATATTCGACCCAGTGGTTCAAAAGAGGTTAAAGCAGTCGGAAAAAAATATAATCAAACTGGTGAGACTGAACTTGAATGAAAACACCAAAGATATTCTGTCTGGAATTAATAATAAAAATAATAATAATAATAATAATAATAATAATAATAATAATAATAATAATAATGGCAATAATAATAATTATGATGGTAACGGTAATATAAATTGGATTGTAAAGAGGTAAAATGAAGACATATTGAAATCGTAAATAAAAATAAGGAAAATGGTAAAGTATTAAAAGTGTTTGCGAATTTTATTCTGGGTATAGATTTTTGGGGGGAGGTTTTTTTTTGGGGGGAGGGTTACTCTACCTTACGACATAGTCTTCTTTAAATTCTATTCCTTTTGAGTTTACAAATAGGGTGTTTTTCCGTGTTAAGTCTACAGACATAAAAATATTATTCTAAGCTAAATACAGGCCTGTATACGGACGGTTTGCGATTCTAGTTTGCGTAGAGCAAGCCTGAGGGAGTACAAGCATGACTGAGATTGATACAGGTAAATTTGTGCTGCATTACGGAGGAAACACGACCTTGCAGTGTATCTTGCTCTTGAAGAGTAATGCACCAGGACTGGTAATAACTGGGGGTGTCTGCAATACAAACTAACGAAAATTGCAATAAATTGAATACAAATATGGCTTTTCTTTGGACTAGACTAACACAGCGCATTGGTGCTTCCAGTAGTGATGAACCACGTACGAAAGCCTCGTCAGTAGTTTGACTCCCTCTTTGCTTGACAATACTGCTGCGAACTACTCGTACTGTGAAATGGGCGCATGGGCGGAATGGTGCTCGATGTAAAAAGATATTTAACTCTTCATACTTCCACTTAAATTATGAATGCATCAATGAGTGTGTGTATATATATATATATATATATATATATATATATATATAGAGAGAGAGAGAGAGAGAGAGAGAGAGAGAGAGAGAGAGAGAGAGAGAGTATATCAGCTACTTACTGAGTAGTTGGAAGGAAAGTGTAACTTAATAATGAAGAGGAACACCAGAGAAATGAAATACATTCCTCAATTTTAATCGACACCAACGTTTCGAAACACACACATTCCATCATCAAGGCTAATAAAATACAATGAGTCTGTTTGTCCGTGAATCTTTGGGTCTCTAAAAAGAGCTTCATTAATTAATTGGTTGGTTGGTTGGTTGGTTTTTAAAAATAGGATGATATTAGAAGAAAAAAAGTTGAGGGAATGAGTTTGGATTTGGTCAGGTTAGGTTGGTTAACAATGGACAGTAACTGGGGTAGCCTAGGGCAGGGCTTCTCAAACTTTTTTCACTTGCGACCCCTTTGGATCAGACAAATTTTTTCGCGACCCTTCACTCAATGTCATAAAAGCAATAGGTACTAACACTGTATATTTATGAAAAAAATAATATTTTCAAATGTTTCTGCGACCCCCAATAATATTTACGCGACCCCTAGTTTGAGAAGCGTGGGCTTAGGGTCCCTCAATTACTGTCGGTTCAATTGTTTAGTCAATAAAACTATAGAAAAAAATATATATATACACCTAGCGTTGTAATTACTGGACCCGAAGGCCCCAGCACCGCAATAAAACTATAGAAAAGAACGCAGCCATGAAAATCTTGAGCTTCACATTGTGTCAAGATTTCTGAAGCTTAAAATTTTCATGACTATAGTTTTATTGACCAATCAGCCCACCCCAAGCAAGTGCTGGGCATAACAGCTAGTTAAATATAGAATAAGGGCAAGAAAGGTACCTCATTTCAAGCATGTAATAATTCATGTATTAAGAACCATCGGAGTTGAGAGTCGGTTTTATCCTTAAACATTTAAAAAAAAACCTAAAAATGGTCCATTTTTTGGATAAAAAAAAATGACCCACAATGTTTCAACCATTTCATGCAACAAGGGGGGGTAGCCCCCAAGTTGCATAAAGGGGGGAGAGGGGTTTTAGGGGGAGAGGGAGAATGACCTTGGGGTGGGGGTAATGGGGGAGAGGGTGGGGTGATGGGGAGAGGGGTGGGGGTAATGGAGGAGAGGGTGGGGGTAATGTGGGGGGGGATTATGCAACAAGGGGTGGGGATTAGCCCCCAAGTTGCATAAAGGAGGGTGAGGGGGTTTTAGGGGGAGAGGGAGAATGACCTCCCCAAAGGGGTAACCCTAACGTGCCCTCGCCATAGGCGAGTTTGCGAAGCACAAGCCCCGCCGGTAGGGCAGGGTGCCGAAAGCTCTGCTTGTATTATAAATAAAAATAATAATTCCATGATTTTAAGTTTGAAGTCAGAGCTGATACCGGCGACGATACTAATATAAAATCTGATTGCGAAATCGGACGATTGTTATCATGCGTGTGACTGCGTAGGTAAAAGTTGGTTGGTTTGCTGAGAAGTTGATTTGTACGAACTGACTTAACATATACTATATATGATGCAAACCCACAAGGAAAAAGAAAAATGATTCCGAGGCCTTTCATGTATTCGGAAGTAGCCTACACCTTGTCAGGGAATGAAGGGAGAAGGCGAGATGACAAAAATATATACATATGTATGTATTTTTGTCATCTCGCCTTCTCCCTTCATTCCCTGACGAGGTGTACTTCTGAATACACGAAAGGCCTTGGAATCATTTTTCTTTTTCCTTGTGGATTTGCAGCATTCATTCATTCATTTCACGTGTTTAATTGTGAAATTCATCCCATAAACTATATATATATATATATATATATATATATATATATATATATATATATATATATATATATGATGAATAAAACCACGAAGGAAAGGAAACACAGAATGGTGCTCAAGCGCTTTCGTCTAATGACATCCTCAGGAACACTGAAGTATATAAAGAGTTACAGCCTATATATAGGTTACATATATATATATATATATATATATATATATATATATATATATATATATATATATATATATGAAGACGAAATTTGTATTCCAATGGTAAAAATGATAATGTACAAAAGTGTTCTTAACCATACTATGAAAAATTTAAAAAAAAAATGAAAATGTTCTTTTATGTGACCAATCATAAAACAAACTCCAAATACCAACTGATGAACATTTGAATTATTCTACTTTAATAACTAATTTTAGAATAGGAAGGTAAATATAATAAAGTCAGTGATTTGTAACGCGGGTCACCACTAATGTTTACAATGATTGTGTCATCACATTCGGGACATTTCCTGCGTTTCACATTCGTGTGCACGCATTCGCTTTAAGTGCCGAAATTAAATGGCGTTCAAAACCACACGCAATGGTTTAATTAGGGTAAATGCCATCATAAAATCTTAAATTCTTACGTACGAATAGCCTGAATAGTCTTTTTTTACGCAGGAAGGAGGGGCCAAGGGCGAACACCAGCATATCCGCCCCCCCTTCCCCAACACCATAGAGGAAGAGAGCCAAAATCAAGGTCCAAAGTTTTTGACATGTCTGCACACTGCGTTTGGAGGATTGGAGGTCATAGACGGGAGAAAAAGATGGATTAAGGAAGATTGTTCCACAGTTGATTGGTTAAGTAGATAAAGGACTGAAAATACCGATTAACCCTCGAGTTAGAGAGTTGGACAGAAAAGGAATGAGAATGTGTCGAAAATCTAGTACTGCGTGCTCTTCTTAAAGGAGGAGACATGCAGTTAGAGAGTTCAGAAGAGCAATGTCCGTTATAATAGCGATATTAAAGAGAGAGAGTGAAGCAACATTGCGGCAAAGAGAGAGGGATTGAAGACAGTCAGGAAGAGGTGGAGAAATGATGAGACGAAAAGCCTTTGATAACATCCAGTCAAGTAGGGCTGTGTGGGTTGAGCCACCCTACACATGAGAAGCGTACTCCATACAGGGACGGAAAAGACCCCTGCACAGAGACAGCAACTGAGTGGGATGAAGAAACTGCGGACCTGCACACCTAGTCTCTTACAAGCTGTTTAACAAATTGAATATATGTGATCTTTCCAGGAAAGATCACGAGAAAAGGAAACACCAAGAATGTTAAGAGAAGAGGAACGATTGAGTTGTGTATTGTTGAAAATAAGGGATAGTCATGTGGAAGATTGTGACGAATAAACAAATGAAGGAACTGAGTTTTTGAGGTATTGAAAGCCACAAGTTTTCTCTACACCATCAGAGATAGTAGAAAGATCAGAGGTCAGGTGCGCTATAGCCGTCATTGAGTGAATGTTAAAAGGGACGCTTTGTGAAGCGGGTGGAGAAGTGAAGGGTGTAATCATCAGCATAAGAATGGATAGGACAGGAAGTGCGACTTAATAGGTCAGTGATAAATAAAAGAAAAGGAGTGGGTGACAAGACAAAGCCCTGAAGAACACCACAATAAATAGCTTTCAGTGAAGAAGAGAAGGAAAGGTTTAGAGGAGGAGAGGTGGTGTTCAACAGATTTCAAAATCTGAGGAAAGACCACGAATGTTGCAGAAGTTTATGAAAAGTGAATCAGGCAGAGGCCCAGAACATCTCGAATAGACAGTAGCAGAACCAGCCCCGCTGCCCGGGTCTGTGTTCCCGATATCGGCAGCGGGGAAGCCAGAAATGGGGACATTTATGGTCCTCTTCCCAAGTGACTCAGAGGCTCTTGAAGTCAATGCCACATTTTTTTAATTTTGAAAAGATTTTGTAGTGTGTAAGATACATGTATGTGTGGTAAGGATAGGTAGAAAATGTGTGTTTGAGAGCGTGCTGGATTGTTTACAGGGTGGATGAGACACTGGAAAAGATCAGCTGAGGAGGACAGTGCCAGGAGAAAAGGGAGTTTCAGCACTCCATGTCTCCTGCATAACGTTCTTACATGCGTTCATGCGAAAAGGGCCTTTAGCTTTTGAAAAGGATTTAGTATAAGTATTGCTAAAACTCCTTCAGTAAATTCTAGCTATATTTTGAGTTAGTCATGTTTATGAATTCACAGGCTGCGTACTGACTCCTGTACTGCAGACACCATCACACTGGATAGAAAAGCTTGAGAATGCTCCAGTGATTGGAGCGAAACGTCGCTACTCCTGCTTTCATTTTCCTGCGTGAAATACCTCAACATTTCGTAGCAAGTTTACAAACGTCATACACTTTATGACGTTCATGATAACGATAATGAAATGAAATGATTAGAGGATCATTTCATTATCAATGTGACTCCTTACCTTACCTTACCTTACTCCCCTTAAAAATCTTACATTTTGAGTATCTTAAAGAAGTTACGAAGCGATGAGTGCCCATAATAAAAAATTCTTTGATACCATCTCCGAGTGTGCAAGAAATAAACAGCTTTATTTGTGGTATTCCATTTTTCAATCATCTGACCTGATGCACCATACAAGTGGTATCGCCCATATGCCCACGCACGCATGTTTTATAGGCTTAATTCTCAAACATTTTTCAGTTGACAAAATTTAACTCTTGTTTTTTTTTTTATATAATAACGTTTCCATGTTATATGGTGTATTTGGCATTTCCATACTTGTTAACTCTCGTACATATCCGAGATTCTGTATATACGCGATTATTGTACCTAACCTAATACAATTATTTTGCAAACTCTATCAAATCAATTGTATTCCCATTAAGCTCTTATGTGTTCCTGTTGCTATTCATTTATTCAATACGTCTTCCCGTTTCCCCAATGCAATTGATCATCTTGCACGAATATGTGACATTCCTTCTCTCTTTCGCATTATCAATCACATCAACAAACTAACTTTATCGCTTCATGTACCTTCAGTAATCATTTTCTTGTCTCTATCTATTAAAGAGTAACATTCCATTACAGTCATAATCTTTTATACCACACTTTATTTTCGTTCTATTCTATTCTCAACAATATATATATACACACGTGTATATATCGCATGATTTTTTAAACATCTGGCATTTTAAACAGTTTGTATTTTTTTTATTAATTAAAATAAGAGCATGAAATTTTTACGATACCTTCTCTCTACACATGGAGTATTAATCCCATACTGCATATGTACGCAAAACATGCGGCACAACGTCCCAAAACAGATCGTCACGCGGTAGTGTTCATATTAGGTGAGATTTTATGTATTTTCCGAACAATCGCTTCCTGTAAATGTTGCACATTTTGAGAGTTAGTACCATACACTTTGTCCTTCAGGTACCCCGACAGATAGAAGTCCAGAGGTGTAAGATCAGGTGACCTTGAAGGATATTCATTTATAGTTCCACGGCGACCTATCCACAATCCAGGAAAAACTGGATTAAGAAAAGCCGCATGTTTGTGTGTAAATGGTGGCCATTTTGAACATTTAGCATAAAATTAGTATTCAAAATAAATAACTTCAATATATATATATATATATATATAGGGCGTCCCAAAAAATGCATACACACTTTAACAGCTGATAGCTCAATTGATGTTTCTTTCTTTCCAAGTTAAACCCATTAGAATTAATAATGGCAGTCAGACTAAGCTTTGAACAAAGGAAATTCATTCTAAAATGCTACTGGAAGTGTGAAAACGCAGTTGAAGTGCAAAGACAGTTTAGGAGGGAGTTTCAAACAGATCCACCAACGCGACTTACCATCACTCGAATTAGAGATAAGTTTGAAGCCGATGGAACTGTTCAGAATGTCCACAAGAAGCGTTCCGGAAGACCACGGACATCGACAAGCCCCACAAAGCAAGAAAGAGTACTGGAAACGTATCACCAAAGTCCAAGAAAATCTGTGCGGCAAGCGAGTCGTGAGGTAGGAATTTCAGAATCGTCTGTCCAACGCATTTTGAAGCGCTATCAATGGAAAAGTTACATTCCAAGATTAGTCCATGCTATTAATGAAGATGATCCGGACCGAAGAGTGGAGTATTGCGAGTGGTACTTGGCACGATGTGGATGTGGACTGGACGAAGGGGTTTCGTAGAATACCCTCCGCGTTCACCAGACCTCACACCACTAGACTTTTTTTTATGGGGATACTTAAAGACAAAGTCTACGCTATAAAACCTGCAACAGTCGCTGAATTGAGAGCAGCCATTGAACGAGAATGCACACAAATACCAAACGAAATGTTTCGTGATGTTTGCGATTCCATTGCTTCGCGTTATCAGCAGTGCCTGGACCAGAACGGACGTCAGTTTGAAAACAGGCGTTGACAAAACAATTAAATAATGTCTGTAGATTCTATTACATTTTGAAAATGAAATGTATTTTAATAAACACTGCCTTTATAATTATTTAAAGTGTGTATACATTTTTTTGGGACGCCCTGTATATATATATATATTATATATATATATATATATGACGATTCAAAATAATGGATACACGTTTTAAAATTATTTATTTTGAATCTTAAATGCAATTAATAAACGACAATTTTACTATGTACTATGTAAGCATATACACTATAAGTGCATATATATAAGCGCGGTTTATATATTTATATATATTACTTACTTTGTGTGAGTTCGAACGACGGTTCAGGATCGACCTGCCGTCGACCCCTCTGCAGCATCCCGCCTCATTTACGGGATATATACAGGGTGTTTCAGGAGGAAAGGTTAATACTTCGGGAGGTGATAGTATCGGTCATTGTGAGAAAAAAAGTTCATATGAACATGTGTCTAATTCTGAATGGTTACGGAGATAGAGCTGTTTGAATCTGATGCGCGCAGCTCTTCCTACCCCGTGGTGGTCCCACTTAATGGCACCAAGGTCTCCAGACCTCTCTCCGTTAGATTAGTGTTTGTAGGGGTGGATGAAAAGTCAAGTTTACAAAAGAAAGGTGGATATATATATATATATATATATATATATATATGTATATATATATATATATATATATATATTGCGTGCGAGCACACGCACTATATGTACAAATTTGTACATATTATATAATTATAGTAGCTAATGATAAACTACGATACTGTCTTTAATATCTTTAATAAGATTTTTAGGTGCTCCTTAAGTATGCGCTCTACCGGACTTTTTTGACTTAAGTATGCGATCTATCCATGATAATAACCGTATCACAGCGCATTAAAGGATTAACAGGTAGGTAAATGGTTATTGAAAAGGTACAGGTGGTTAGGTTAGGTTAGGTTAGTTTAGGTTAGGTTAGTTTAGGTTAGGTTAGGTTAGGTTAGGTTAGGTCTGGAGATTAATGAGAAAAAACCTGCAAGATTTGTTCTCCGATTTTTTAAATGACATTCGTTCTGTATATCGCTAGTTACATTTCCTCTTAAATTGATAAGCTGAAATTATGCATCAATTATGTATTTAATTATTGTAATATGTAATTTCATAATTTCATAATTTCAAAAACATAAATATAAAATAATAAAGAAAAATCACGACTAAAAATGTAGAATCTTTTCCCATAAAATTTTGCTGCTTAGATCATGGTTTTTGAGGTAGAGCGCATACTTAAGGAGTACCGATTTTTATTAGGGTAGGCGACGCTTACCTAGCTTACCCTGAATGCACGCCACTGATATATATATATATTATATTATAAAACCTTGGTTAACCTTGGTTTTGCTTCCGCCCGAATTGTTCATTCTGACGAAGGTGAAGCTTGTCATTCCACTTTAGACCACTTTAGACTTACATTAAAGTGGAATCCGAACTACGCGCCACCAGCAGCCCAGCGCCTTAACCACTAGGCTTTCCAGGGTACCCATTTATCTACCAAACCATTTTTTTTTATTTTTTTATTATGGGGAAGGATGAACAGTTGGGTTTTGCTGCGCGCCGCCCGCCGTCACCGGGTCTCGATCCTTGGGCCGAGGGATTCGTAGTGAACGATGCTAACCACTACACCACCGAGGCACATATATATATAATATATATATATATATTATCATATGATATAAAACATGCAGTTAAAGGGAAGACAAAATAGGAAAAACAGTCAGTTAATATCTACAGCAGTAGTTTTTCCACAAGCCTCACAAATGGTTGAGACACATTTCTGAAATGAGGCAAAGTGTTTTTGTAGCATGGAATGGTCAATATTTTGCTCAAGCTCAGTTAATTAAAGTTTCGTTAGGAGCTCTCACAGATATGGAAAGAGGGCTTCGTTTTCTAAATTTACAGCCGAGGAGCTCCAAAACGTGTTGAAAGAGTCGTGTCAGTCTCCTATTATAGATGCCCAATAAAGTAATTACAATCCATTTTGTTTCATTTGCAGAGGCGTAACGTGTGGCATAGCTTTATCGCAGCTTAGGAGTATTTGAGTGTAAAAATGCATTACTTGAATATATGTGGGAAGATGAATAGATAGGAATTCTGCGGAAGTAAGATGTCCTGTGGATGAATATTAGGTCACTGTCTGACAACCTATATTGTTGTCTGTTTACTGAAGCCACTGTGTTACGTTGTCACATTTGAGTTAATTTTTTGAATTGTTATTTGTTGTGTGAATCCCCGGTTCGGTAAAAAAGTCTAGTCGCGGACTGGTATGCCAACTCATGGACCAACGGTTAATAATCTATATTATAATAAGAGAGCTGTCCGTACTGTCCGTCTGTCCCGTCACACTTTCAGAATTGAGAAAAAAAATTCAGAAATTGTAAAAAAAATTCAGAAATTGTATTACGGGCGGCTATGTGAAGCTCAAGATTTTCATGACTGTGTTCTTTTCTGTAGTTTAGCAATGGGGAAGGGTGGTGGTGGGGGTAATGGGGGATGGGTGGGGTAATGGGGAGGGGTGGGGGTAAATGGGGGAGGGGGTTAGCCCCCAAGTTTGTATGATGGGGTGAGGAGGTTTGGGGATACCAGATTCAGAAATGTTGACACAATGTGAAGCTCAAAATTTTCACGGCTGGGTTCTTTTTTGTAGTTTAGCCTGTCTAACCGTCAGCGAAGCGGCGGGAACTGTACTAGTAATAATAATAATAATAATCAATACACTATAGTGAACTGTTCCCAGTAGGTTTTTTTCTCATTTCCCCACATCATACTCTGCATTCATTTGTCCAATGTCTCACTCAATAAATAGGTTTTGTTTTTCTGTCGCACTCTGTTGACATTGAATTCTTCCTCATCAGTCTTTTCAGTCTTAAATGATTCGAATATTTCCAATCTTTGTGAAGCGTTTTTTGGTGTCTCAAACGCTCTTTCGATCGCAATTTACTCATTTCTAAATCATAACTTAAGACTTTAAACCCTTTGTCGGGCAGTGTGACTTTACTGATTTTGTTTTGGCTAACGCCAGACGATTTTATTCAGTTTCGGAAAGACCTCTGTGCAGTAAAGGATTAAGCAAAACGTCTCTTAAACCCTTTACTGCACAGAGGTCTCTCCGAGACTGAATAAAATCCTCTGGCGTTAGCCAGAACAAATCAATAAAGTCACACTGCGCGACAAAGAGTTAAATTATAAAAAACTTGAAATTTTGTAGTATTTATGGCTAATCAGATCGTCATATAAATAAAAATAATAAATAAATAAATGGATCACCTGAAGATCAGGGCCCCCAGCCTTCTTTAGTTAGCCTAACGAAAATATCACGATTTAACCTAACCAGTCGTTAGGTCAACTGTACGCCCTTGACGATTAGTTAGGTTAAATCATGATATTTTCTTTAGTTAGCCTTATAAGGCTAACTAACGAAGACTGGGGGCCCTGATCTTCAGGTGATCCAAATAAATAGATAAGGGAAATCATGACTATTTTAATTTATAAGAGAACAATAATTTGTATTTTAAATCAGTAATTCTCAAGCCCACTCCGATTTCCGATTAAACTTAATCTAACCAAAACTCATATTATCTATCCAAAATACCTTCAAATTCGGATTCGAAGTTGAATCACAATCCTCATTCACCCACAAACGAACTCATCAGACTTTGGTAAAATTGGAAACGAACTTTGTAAATGGTTCTCGAGTTATAGCCTGGATCGATTATATATATATATATACAGTATATATAATTTCAGCGGGAAAATCCGCATCAGAGACAGCAGAAATTGCAACTGTTTTCGCAATTTAGGGCCCCTCATTATTATATTAGTACGTATGTACGTATTTTTAGTAAATGAAATAAAGAAGTTAACTTTAATAACTCTGCCTATATGCAACTATTCCGCCTATGTGTAACTCTCCTGCCTATGGGCAACTTTTTTAAAATTCTGTTAATAAAACGCACATATTCATTTATTTGGAAGTAAAAAATATGTCACTGGAATAAGTAAGAAATTTTTTTTTTGTGAAATTTAACATGAAACTATAATTTAGCAAAGTTTTACTTAATATTTCCTGGAATTTACTCCTTAACATGGTTTTTAATTTATGCTAATTGAAGCACTACTAACTGTATAAAGTATTTGCCGTCTAACTTTAACATAGCGAAGTTGTACATATTTTTCCCTTGGATGGTAAAGCTTGCTGATAAACCTTCTTTCCGTGGTTGTGAGTCTTGCTTCAAATACAAAAATGACATTTGAAATTGTAACTCGAGTCCTTTATTTAGTTAGGATATATATAAACATGGCCTTGGAAATTCTTTTGCCAAAATTCCTCCAGTCTGAGTAAGGGTCTGAACCTATACTTTATCTTATACAATATATATTTATATATATACACACACATATGTATATTGTGTACTGCGTATGCTAACAAGTTATTACATACGAATGTATATATATCTCGTAGTTATTGAATTCTCCTTGGGAAGCAATATTTAAGCAATACCAACTTTACACTAGAGTTAATACCAAGATTACCAACTTTACACTTCAATCCCAATTTTGTGCTGAATTTGGAGGTTGACGTTACTATTATGATTTTCGACATTTGAAGAAATTTTTTATAATTTTATTTTTGTTTTTTATTATTTTAATGTCTTTTAAATTTAATGTATTTGTGTATTAATGTATTTATGTATTGTATTATTTAATTTATTTACTTCTACTGTTTTAAACAAATTTATTTTTAGAATCACTGATGATAACAAAAGTAATTGTCGAAACGTCGGAAATAGGAAAATAAATAAGAATGTTTGCTGTCGTGTTGGTCCTTCTTTTTACACACACAAACACACATACACACACAAACCCACACTCATATATATATATATATATATATATATATATACAGAGAGAGAGAGAGAGAGAGAGAGAGATGTGGTAAAATTGAACATTTGGAAAGGCATTTTATTAAGAAACTGCAAAGCATGCATGCCGTGAGGTTCGAACTCGTGTCGCGAACTACGAAACGCTTTATTCCTTTTCCCATTTAACTGAAGACACTGAGGTACGCAGTTCGATTCCCAATGATGCTAGTAATAATAATAATACAAGAGTGAGAGGTACGGGCCGCATTAGTTGGTCTGAGCACTGTGCCCTCCCATTTTAGGCGTATACTCAAAGATTTTAATAAGTAACTCAATATTTAGTAATTATAACTTTCCTTCATCCGAATTCGGCCATTATATATATATAATATATATATATATATTATATATAATGTATATATATATATATATATACTGTATATATATATATATAAAACCACGAAGGAAAGGAAACACAGAGTGGTGCTCAAGCGCTTTCATCTAATGAATCCTCAGGAACACTGAAGTAAATAAAGAGTTCAAGACTATATATAGGTTACCAAAAAAAAAATATATATATGTGTGTGTGTAGAGTAAATATAGAAATAAAAATTGTGGGAGGAGCATACACATTTGTAAGGAAAACTACCAATTTTAGCACTTTGCCCGAATGCAACACAAAATCAAATGGATTGTTTACAACCAATTTTATAGATAATAAAAAATAAATTTCACTCTAGCAACATTGTTAATAGAAATATTCTTGAGTCTGCTATTATTTAACTTACAAATAACTTTAACATGAGCAAAGGTCTTTTTCAACTCGATCCCGTTGTTTTGAATTCGTTCAGAACGGATTTAGACAAGAAGGGCAGAGTGCTAAACCTTTGATAATTTTCCCTTATAAATTTGTATGCTCCTCTTACAATTTTTATTTTTCAATTTATTTTTATTATTTTTTTCTTGTGACACGGAAGCGCTCGGAGATTCTTTAAACATCCAACGAATCGCATTAGCTTACAATTTCATTAAGGTCTCTCATCTATTCCGTTGTTTCTCTATTAGTTCGTTTTATCCCTTTTTCGTCCTCAATTTATTACTTCAGCTTCATTTCCCCCTCTTACCCTCTGCCGGGGCCGATAGCGTTAAGGGTAAATGGAGGGGAAAATTAAAGACCAACCTCGGGCCCTCGTAGGTGAAAATTTAAGCGAAAACCCATCTGAAAATTCAAGTGAAAATCTAAGGGGAAAGTTTAAAGGGAGAAGGGGAGAACCCGAGAGTGAAATCTAAGGGGAAACGAGGGAAGCGGAATGACCCTCTCAAAATTAAGAAATACTTTAAATGTTTTTGTATTACTTGTGTTAAAACAATAATTCTTTCAAGTACGTTAACATTTACCCAAATTATTAATTATATATATGTGTGTGTGTGTGTGTGTGTGTGTGTGTGTGTGGTGTGTATATATATATATATATTTCTTTATTTCTTCTCGCAATATAATTAAATTAATATATTTTTTAAGAGCAAATTGCGGTGTGACAATATATATATATATATATATATATATATATATATATACACACGCGAGTACGTTTTTTGTGTTAGCCGAGAATCATTCTTCTTAATTGGTACATAAATTCTTTTAATTAGTACATAAAATTTACCGAATGTTATTCTTTGTATGTACACAATTTCGTTCACACACTGTTCTAAATGTCAGTTATTTTAGAAATTTGGGCAAGACGAGAAAAACACAAATGCATTCTATATATAATATATATATATATATATATATATATATATGTATGTATGTATGTATGTATATATATATACACACACACACACTGTATATACTGTATATATATAATATATATATATACTGTATATACTGTGTGTGTGTGTGTGTGTGTGTGTGTGTATATATATATACACACACACACACACACACACACACACACAGTATATACAGTGTGTGTATGTATATATATATATAGGATAGCACTCAGAATGGTCCCCTGAGGCTTTTTTATAATACACACAGACCGTCATGAAACTACTATGAGACGGACATGTTATGTGCCTTGAAAAGTGGATGCTCAATTCTGCCAGTTGAGGTTTAAGTTTTGATTTTTGGCTAAAAATACAATAGTTACCCCTTTTTCTTGGATGTATTCAATCCGACGTGAAAGCAACGAGTCTTTTGCTTATATTGAGGTTCTAAATATAGTGGGACTAGGCTGCTTTGAACCCTAGATCCTGTCCCAAAGCTGGATCCTATCTGCTTTGCAGATAACTGGTGAGGGAAGCTATATTCTTGGGGCCTCTCTGCGAGTGACCCGTTGCCCACGTCGGGCTAACGTCATGAAAAAGAAAAAAAATAGTGTTTGTCATTTATTATTACTTATTCAGACTATCGTGGATTTAATTTTCCCACAAGAGTTCCTTGTTCCATGCACGGTCTGCATGTATTATATATATATATATATATAATATATATATATAATATATATAATATATATATATATATATATATATTACTTTTGTTAGTTACTTTTGTTGAGTTTGAACGACGGTTTCAGGATTCACTGCGGTCGACCCTCTGCAGCATCCCGCCTCATTTGCGGGATTTGATGAAGGAGGGAATTGCTGTCTGATCTCCTGCCCTGGTCAGGGACTTTGCACAAGAATCTGTCCAGCTGGTTCTTGAAGTTTCAGGTCAGTGTGCTGGAGATTCCTCACTTCTTTTGGAAGGACATTTGAAAAACTTTGGGCCCTGTATTCTGAGGAATTTTCCATCTCATTTTCATGGCCCCTTGTCACACCGCAGCTGGAACCGTGCAAAATCTGCCTCTTCTTTCATTCCAGTTTGTTCTATTTCATTTCTGAGGTTAGGGACAGAGCCTCAAGTATTTTCCATATGTATATTATTGTGTACGCTCGCGCCTTCTTTCAAGAGAGTAGAGTTCCAGGGATTGCAGTCGAGACCAGTAGTCTTCACCCTCCGTGTCCTCTACCTTAGACGTAAAAGTCCTTTGTATCGCTTCAATGCTCGCAATGTCTCTTTTCTGTCTGGTCTTGTGAGTACTGAGCATTACTCAATTATTGGTAGGACTAGACTTTCCATAATTTGAGCATGATGTTTGCTTTTCTGCTGCGGAAACTCCTCCAGATGATTCCCATTATTTTTCTAGCCGTTGTGATTTTGCTTTTATAGTGCTCTCTGAATTCTGCATCCGACGACATTATTATTCCAAGATCCCTGACTTGTGGATTTGGTGTTATCTGTTTGGCTTGCGGAGTTTTGTACCCTTTTTTCTGTACCTCTTTGTTATTACCATATCTTAGAAGTTGGAATTTTTCTTCGTTGAACTTCATATTGTTGTCTTCTGCCCACTGGATTAATGTTTCAATGTCGTTTTGCAATTTTCTTATGTCATCTTCGTTCAATATTTCCTTAAATATCTTTGCATCTGCGAAGCATGATACAATACTGTCCTTAATACCTGCATCAGTATCTGCAATCATTATTATGAACAGCAAGGGAGCTAATACTGTCCCTTGTGGGACAGAGCTCACGACTTCCGAGACTTCCGATTTAACTCCATTTACCACCACTCTTTGCGTTCTTTGCGTCAAGAAATTAAATATCTACCTTCCTAGCTTTCCAGTAATATATATACTGTATATATATAATATATATATATATATGTGTAGTGGTCGTACATTTCCCTTTCCCTGTATTTAATTGCTGCCGCGCAAAGGTTGTTGATAGAACCGTGCATGCCTTTTCATGCTTTATCTTTCAACATGTTTAGTACGTCATACGCGTGTCTTTAATATAGCAAATATGTCTGAAGTATTTTCCCTCATAATAACATTAATTCTGGCATACTGTTTCTAAAACCCTCTTGTATACGAAATTAAGGTACTTCAAATAGCTGTGTTATATATAGACACCATTCTGGGACGATTTCTATTGTGACATATGCAATGTATTACAGGGTGATTAAAAAAATGTTAACACTTATATGGAGTTTTATTTTTTATTTCCAATTTTGTAAACATTTCTTGTGATAGAAACAGTGCTTCATCCAGTCTGTACTTGCTTGCTGTCCATGGATATATATATATATATATGCATGTATGAAAAACGATCAAACGTTGCGTCCAGAGCACTAAGGCACAGCTCTGGTGGTA
>JAJOZX010000603.1:1257500-1265000 GCA_023014485.1 Bathynomus jamesi
TGTAATGACATCCTCATGAATATTAAAATTAATAACAGGATCAAGACAGTATATACAGTTCATAAGAAAACCAAAAATGTATGATTGGTGCAGAGAATATTGGAAGAGGAGATACAATCCGCGTAGGAAAGCTACCAGAGTTTTAACGCTTTGCCCTTCTCATCTAAATCTGATCTAAAAAAATTCAAAATAACAGGATTGAGCGAAAAAAGGCCTTGGGTAACGTTAAAATTGTTTGTAAGTTGAATGCTGGCAGACTTAAGAATGTTTCTATTAACAATGTTGCCTGAGTGAAACAAAACTGAAGAATCATTCCAATCAGTACAACGAGACAACTCTGACAAATGGACAAAAATGGCATTCGACGATTGTACCGTTCTAACGGAATATTATGTTATTTTACACGCGCGTTCAAACCTTTTCCATCTGTTCAGTGCAAAAGGAGTCACATTGTTTACAACCAATTTTATAAATAATGACTGAATTATTGGTAGGACTATTCTTTATTATGTTGAACTTTCTATCGTTGTATAATAACCGTTCCACTTTGTCGAAGAGAATTTAGTACTCCCTCTTTTTCCAAGCTTTTTAGGCATTGCTAATGTATTAAAACTTTTGAATATTAATGTAGTATTTTCATATGACAATATTGTGAAAAATGGCATAATAAAGAATAGTCCTATCAATAATTCAGTCATTATCTATAAAATTGGTTGTAAACAATGTGACTCCTTTTGCAGTGAATAGACGGGAAAAGATTTGAACACGCGTGTAAAATAACATCAATATTTCGTTGGTACAGTCGTCGAACGCCCTTTTTGTCCATTTGTCAGAGTTGTCTTATTGTATTGATTGGAATAATTCTTCAGTTTTGCTTCACTCAACATTGTTAATAGAAACATTCTTGAGTCTTCATTACTCAACATTGTTAATAGAAACATTCTTGAGTCTGCATTACTCAACATTGTTAATAGAAACATTCTTGAGTTTGTATTACTCAACACAGTTAATAGAAACATTCTTGAGTCTTCATTACTCAACATTGTTAATAGAACATTCTTGAGTCTGCCATATTCAACTTACAAACAATTTCAATCTCAGCCACGGCCTTTTTCGCTCAATCCTGATATTTTGAATTTTTTCAGATAAGATTTGGATAAGAAGGGCACGGCACTAAAACTCTGGTAGCGTTCCTGCATGGATTGTATGTCCCTCCTCCAATATTTTCTGCGTCAGTCATATAATTTTTGTTTCTATATGAAATGTATATACTGTCTCGATCTTGTTATTAATTTCAGTGCTCCAAAGGATGTCACTAGACGAAAGCGCTTGAGCACTATTTCGTGATTTAATTTTCCTCCGTGGTTATTTTCATCATAATATTATTCACGTGTTACTCCCGTAAAATAATATATATATATATATGTGTGTGTGTGTGTGTGTGTGTGTGTATATTCTTACACTTGGCGTTCAATTATATTTTAAATTTCGGAAGTTGATATCGTTTACAATGAAAAATTTTCTTACAAGAAATATCCCCAATATATTTACATAATTTAACAACTTTTTTGTTCTAAATCCAGTAACCCCCTCCCCCTCTCATCTCCAACCCCCTAAAAAGGTAACAAATCCTTATACAAACTTAAGTTTTAATCTTAAAAATACTTTTAATTCTCAAACTGTAGAAATAAACCTCGGAACGAAATATCTTTTACAGTGTTTAAATTTACGCGAAAATACGAGTGTGTGTGTATATATATATTATATATATATATATATATCTATATATATATATATATATATATATATATATATATATATATATATATATATAAGGAATTAGTTAAGCAAAAAATATGCAGCCCCAAATCTAGCTCTGGCAAATCAGGTATTAAGTATGTAAATGATGATTAAAAGTATAATTAATTATAATTAAATAAATGCTAAAAGAGTTGTATAATAAATATACATTTTACTTTGATATCTTTTGTTTTCTGATTAGTTTTATTAATTAATGGACAGAGTATTTACAGTACTTTATGAATGAATCCCTGACAAATGTTTATATTACACGAGACTTTCTTAACCCTTTACCGCACTGTGCGTCGAATACGTAACATTTCAGATACACGCATTTAGACTCAATCCTATGCAAAAAGTTCGGCGATAAAGGGTTAATTAACATACACACACACACACACAAAATGTATGTGTGTATATATATATATATATATATATATATATATATATACTCCAACTCACTACTTCACCAGGCCAACTCGAGAGGAGGGGCAACAAGCTTGACCTTCGCGAAATGAGAAATCATCGCGCGAAACCTTTGTAAAGTAAGGTAAGGTGTGTGTGTATATATATATATATATATGGAATAACACGCATGAGCACGCGTGGGTTTTGTATGAAACGTCTTCAATAGGAGTCGCGGGCGCTACCACCACACTACGACGGAATAAAAGTTCACACAGCCTGTCATATTATTAAACAATCGAGGAAGAGTATAACAAACTCGCGTCCAGAGGTATTTTGCGTGTTAACCTTCCCGTACTCGAAGTGTTAGCGTTTTAGCCTGTTGTGGTGTGGTGGTAGCGCTCGTGACTCCTACTTAAGAGGCCCCGGGTTCGACTATTAGTGAGGTTAACTTTGTTTCATATATATATATATATATATATATATATATATATCAGCGAATATGTTCAAAGAAAAATAAAAAATTTAATTCACAAATTGGTTGGTTGGATTTAATCTGGATCTATTTCAGAAAGATTGAAAGATCTACGGTTTGGACTGACAGCGAAATCAAACCAGTAAATTATCTTTCCACAACAGTCAAATTATGCAACGAATTCTTATTTTCTTCCTACACACACACACACACACACACTCGCATATATACATATACATCTGCATCTTAACAATCATAAATCTGAGTTCACATAAAGTTATGAACAAGGACGCAAACAGAAAACAAATGATGTCCGCATTTCAAGTTTAATACATAATTGGATTATGAAACTCGCGCAATACAAGGAAATCACAACAAATAACTAATAATTTACAGTGACAGGCCCGTATTCATTATTTAGTGCCACCTCCTCAAGTATGACGATGGTTTCATATTTCGAAAGCATCGAATCAACCGAGAATTTTCTATAGAAATTGCTCGCTATTTCGAATGGACAATATAACCTTGGTTAACCTTGGTTTTGCTTCCGCCTGAATTGTTTATTCTGACGAAGAGCAAGTTTGTCACTCCACCTTCGACCTTCAGTTTAAAGTGGAATCCGAACTACGCCTCACCAGCAGCCTAGCGTCTTAACCACTAGGCTGCCGAGGGTACCCATTTATTCTACCAACCAACTTCTTTATTGTGTGGAAGGATGAACAGCTGGGTTTTGCCGAGCAACGCCTGCCGTCATCAGGTCTCGACCTCGGGACAGATGGATTCGTAGTCAACAACGCTAACCACTACACCACCGAGGCGCATATACGCCAGAGATTCTTTACGCTTCTTAACTTTATCACTTTTGAAACAATTTTTTTAGTTATTTTTCCAAATACTGAATGAGGTTTAGATGAAGATCTCGTGGTAGACACCTCCTTGGACCTTCTCAATCAGCTCCTGCCCTTCAAAGTAAGCCTTTTTGAGTACTGCCGTACGTTTGAGGCTAATGGCATTTCATCGACAAGATATCCCAGGACGAATTGGGTGTTTAGTATGCTGTACATGTTAAACGTTTATGACGGTTACAAAATGTCCAATTTCTTACTGGATTATATCGATTTTGGGGTTAGCTTGTTAGGTTAGATTAGGTTAAGTTAGATTAAGTTATGGATGAAATATTGATAAACTTATCAATTAAATATCGATAAAATTTGCAATCCACGAAATGTCTGTAGTTTCACATCCAATAAACGCTTTTCAATTTAAGCAAATAATTTGTTTGGATTTTAGACTAACAAAGTATAATATAAATCTTACTTTGTTAGTATATATTAGTATATTGTTAGTATATTGTTATATAGTATATTGTTATAGTATATTGTTATATATATATTCTTAGTATATTCTTAGTATATTATTGTGTTCAAAATTATGAGGATCTTTTGCTTTAATTGAACTAATTAATTAATTAATGTGGATTGAAAATAAATTTGGTTTAGATCAAAATCAAAAATTTTTTTTGTTTAAATAAAGTAAAGCGTACTTTTGAAAGCATATGTTTTGAGCGCACGGCAGCATATCTTGCTGAAAGATGAATTCTCTCCCATTTCAATGAACTCCGATCGGCTGTACATGTTAAACCAGAATTCCGATGTAACGCGTTTTATTCATATTCCCACCGATTTTTAAAAAATCACCTACTCCACCTTAATTGAAGTAACTCCCATCATAATAGAATCACCCACTCCACCTGAACTGAAGTAACTCCACACCATAGAGAATCACCATATGTTTTACAGTCTTATTGATAGAGTTAAACTGATACAGTTGATCTCATATTGATAGAGTTGACTGATACAGTTGATCTCATATTGATAGAGTTAGACTGATACAGTTGATCTCATATTGATAGAGTTAGACTGATACAGTTGATCTCATATTGATATAGTTAGACTGATACAGTTGATCTCATATTGATAGAGTTAGACTGATACAGTTGATCTCATATTGATAGAGTTATACTGATACAGTTGATCTCATATTGATAGAGTTAGACTGATACAGTTGATCTCATATTGATAGAGTTAGACTGATACAGTTGATCTCATATTGATAGAGTTAGACTGATACAGTTGATCTCATATTGATAGAGTTAGACTGATACAGTTGATCTCATATTGATAGAGTTAGACTGATACAGTTGATCTCATATTGATAGAGTTAGACTGATACAGTTGATCTCATATTGATAGAGTTAGACTGATACAGTTGATCTCATATTGATAGAGTTAGACTGATACAGTTGATCTCATATTGATAGAGTTAGACTGATACAGTTGATCTCATAATGGGATGTAGTTTGATGTTCCTTCTCAAACAGAAGCTTCTTTTCTTATTCACATTACTAACATACGACTTTCTGACAAAAAACATTTCCTCGCGGCCCAGGTTCTTGAAGACGTCTTTCGCAATAAACGCGTTTACAGCAGTACTATGATCTTCCTGAATGACTGCACATACAATATTTTCTGGACTGTCTTAAAACGATTTGCTGTGGAGAGTCTTTGAATAATGCGAACCTGTCTTGCAGTAGTTATTCTAAGCCAACCTCGTTTGGTACGAAGAGCCAAACTACCACTTTCATGCATTTTTTTTTAGGGTTCTTTTATATATTCCTTTGGATATTTTGAACTCCACTGCAATTTCTCTTTAGATGTTGCCCCGTTTATAGATGTGAATGGGCTCTTAAGTCACGTTTTAACATGCTCTTCTTGATGCTCCTTAACATGCTCTTCTTGATGCAAATAAATTATCAGACACTTTCCTAGAACATCCGGAAAAGAGAGAACCATACATTGATTTATGTTTTATTATCTTTTAGCAAGTCTGGTTTCGTATAAATATTAACCCATTAAGAACCAGAAAAATTAAAAACGGATTTTGCTGGTAGAAAAATCTACCAGTGTTTCTTAATGGGTTAAAACAAGAAAGTAGAAGTAATAAGAATAAACTACCAAACTTACACAGTTGTTGAAACTATACACTGCACAACATACACTTGACTACAACTAGTTATATCCGCCTTAACATATGAATGTTAAGGCGAACATAACTAGTTGGAGTTGGAGTTTTTCACCAGCCCCAGGGAGCAGCTAGGAAGAGCTTCCGGGAAAGCTTCCTACCGAAACTCGTATAACTAGTTCCGTGGAGCATAAAAGGCTGGTTGGTTGATTCCTCCGTTTTAAGTCCTCCGTCCGATGGAGGGTGCTGAAACGGTCAGTAACCCCACCAATCGGGGGAAACAACTACCTTTAAAAGGATAAATGAGACAGTCTTTGATTAGGTTTGCATGAAGGTTTTCGCTCAAAAGATTAATACTTATCTTATCTTCAATTGGTTTGTTCCATCTATCTCAGCAATATTGGATTCCATGCATGAAAAAGAGACTGGACTCAGACTTAGGAACGGTTTTATATACAGGGTGGGTAAAAAAAAGTGACCCTTTAGAGCTAAACTGTCATATTAAAAAAAGTAAGGGGAAGTATATCTTTCACCACTAATTCGTCGAATATCAGTTAGAGTGAAAGATACACTTTCCAACAAGATGGAGCCCCTGCTCACAGAGCAAGCCAAACCGTCACATTCCTTGAGAACGAAACACCTGATTTTATCGAACCCAATATGTGGCCGGCTAGTATCCCCAATCTTTCACTACTAGATTATGGTGTTTGGAAGCCCTGAAGTCCAAAGTTTACATCCCTGGTACCAATATAAGAGGCATAGATGAACTACGCGAAAGAATTCTGCTCGGCTGGGAGAAGGTGTATCAACAATATGTAAACAGGTGTATTGATCAGTAGCGTCCACGTTTGGAGGCCTGCGTTGAGCAGGAAGGGGGACACATCGAGCAACTTCTCAATTAAGACGAACAACATGCTAAGGTAAGCACCTATGAAGTTTGGGAGCTCTAGTTCCCTTACTTTTTTTAATATGACAGTTTACCTTTAAGGGGTCACTTTTTTTACCCACCCTGTATATATACAGTACTCACGCGGCTATCCCTGATTCACTCAACCGTGAATCGAGTTAACCGTGAACCGAATTAACAGTGATTCGCTCAACCATGAATGAAGTTAATCGTGATTCACTCACTGTGAATCGAGTTAACCGTGATTTACTACTTGTGACCATTGTACACTCATCTTTGATTATAACACCAAGTTAACCGTGATTTGGCGGGTAGCAGCGGCTGCACCACCCACCCACCGGAGGGGTATATTGAGTTAAGCGTGAAGTCGGGTTATCCATGATCATGAACCGCCCCTCAATCATGGGTAACTGAGTAAGTACTGCATATGGAACATAACACATAAGTACGTGTGGTTTTTGTGTAGTACAAATTTACCCCACCAGGATTCAAACCCAGGACCCCTTGAATAAGAGTTGCGAGCGCTACCATGACACCACAACGAGGTGAAAGGTAACACAACTCATATATTTCAACAACCGAGGAAACACACAACGTTTTCTCGTCCAGAGGCGTTTCACGTGTTAACCATCCCACACTCGAGGTGATGGAGGCATTTAATTCAAATATCTCCCTGGTGTAACATTGGTGTACTATTTAAGATGTCCTTGATTCGAATCCTGATTGGGGTAATTTTGTTTAGTATACAGTATATCAGTCATCGGTGCATTCATAGTTTCATGCAGGAAGAAGGGGCCAAGGGCGAACGCTCGTAAAAATGTTCCCCATAGAAGAAGGAGGCAGACGAAATCAAGGTCTAGGGTCTTCAAGATGCTTGGACACGCTGCTTTTG
>JAJOZX010000603.1:1270000-1280775 GCA_023014485.1 Bathynomus jamesi
TATATATATATATATATATATATATGTGTGTGTGTGTGTATATTGTGTGTGTGTGTGTGTGTGTGTGTGTGTCCTGTTGCATTCAGCTCTTGCATATGCAAGAAGGAGGGCCAAGGGCGAATGCCCGCAAAAGCGCCACCCCCAATAGAGGAAGAAGAGAGCCAAAATCAAGGTATACGATATAGGGATTCTCATAAGCATAATAAACACAGTTAGGCAGGTTTATCTACACGTGTTTAAATGTGACTTCATTGGTCCAAACAAATTGGTCAAGAGGAGTAAAGGATCGTCAGAAACCAAATTCAAGATAGTTCGGTAACTTGTTTTGGCTTTGTTTAACTGCCTTCGTAAAACGGCAAAGGTCATATGTAACGGATCCCACAGTTTTACGTGGGACGGACCACGGGTCGCTATATCATCTGCACGCAGAGGATGGTCACCTATTCAAGTACTATGCAGACCCAAACGTCGCTTAACTTCGCTGATCTACAGGAAGAAGAGTTCGCCAGATTCACAGCTTCATTTAGACGCTCCATAGAAGAGGGTTTTTTTATGACCTTTTGAGATTTGTTTGAAAAGCGGCAAGAATGGATTCTCTCTTCTCATCAGATCTATGTCGGAAGATCCTGGGTGTATTATGGACACTTCCGGTTTCGTAGAACTTCTGAACAAGCAACTTCACTAACTTCAGCAACTTCTTGTAAATGGTATACTACTTTACGACTGGAATTCTTCAGAGTTTATTTAATTTTGGTCACACATATATATATATATATATATATATATATGATGAATAAAACCACGAAGGAAAGGAAACACAAAACGGTGCTCAAGCGCTTTCGTCTAATGACATCCTCAGGAACACTGAAATACATAAAAGGTTACGGCCTATATATAGGTTACAGAAAGAGAAAAAAAATATAAATAAATAACATACATACACACAAACATATATACATATATATACAGTATATACATACATATCTACACACATACACATATATATATATATATATATATATATATATATATATATATATATATATATATATGCAATAAACGGAGAAGTAAAAATAAAACTTAAAAATTAAGGATTAGAGGATTAACAAAGAGGCATATCGATTTTTAGCACAAGATCAAATGAGTTATAAAAATAATACAAATTTATACTGGAGATACGCCCGGGTTTAACACTTTGCCTTTTTAGAGTCAAGTTTCGATATATATAAAAATAAATTGAAGATTAAAAGTTAATAAAGTAGCTTACAAGTTTACCAAAGATTAAGTGTCCTACCCTTTTTATCTAGATTTGTTTTGAAGGAATTCAAAACAACAGGATCGAGTTGAAAAAGACCTTTGCTTATGTTGAAGTTATTTGAAAGTTGAATAATGGCAGACTCAAGAATATTTCTATTGACAATGTTGCTCGAATGAAATAAAACTGAAGCATTATTCCAATCAATAGAGTGGGATAACTCTGACAAATGGACAAAAAGAGCACTGGACAACTGTCCTGTTCTGACGGAATATTGATGCTGTTTTATACGTGTGTGCAAATCCTTTCCCGTCTGACCTATGTAAAAGGAATCACATTGTTTACACCCAATTTTATAGATAATGCCTGAATTATTGGTAGGGCTATTTTTTACTATGATATTTTTCACAATATCGTTATATGAAAATACTACATTAATATCCAAAAGTTTAAGTAGATTAGCAATGCCTAAAAAGCCCGGGAAAAATGGAAGTACTAAAATATTTTTTGACAAAGTACGAGTGTTATTATTGACACGATAGAAAGTTCGTTTTGCCTTGTTGAGACAAGATTCCATAAACGCAGATGGGTAACACAGATCACTTCCAATACCGTTGATTTTTTCCAATTCGGCATCGATGTATTCCGGACTGGCGATCCTAAGGGCGCGGAGAAACATTGATGAAAAAATGGCCTTCTTAGTGGGGGTGTCATGTCCCGAGTAAAAGTGTACGTAGGACAAGTTGTTTGTTGTTTTCCGATAGATACTAAACTTAAAACCTGGGCTTTCCCTATGTACACGCACATCCAAAAATGGGATTGACTTGTCTTGTTCCACTTCTAAAGTAAACTTAATGGAGGGGACTTGATCATTTAACTGAAGGAGGAAGTTATCCAGGTCACGATTCATGGGCCAGATACACAAAATATCGTCGACGTACCGCAACCAAGGGATGCCAACCCCCAGGATTCTCGGAATGTAAGTAATTTCGAAAAACTCCATATAAATATTGGAGAGGAGGGGCGATAAGGGGTTGCCCATGGCCATCCCAAACACTTGTTGATAATACTCGTTATTGAAAGTGAATTTACAGTCTTTAATGCAAAGCTTAATAAGTTCCAAAACAATGTGTGAAGGTAGTGGCAGGTCATACTTATGTAATTCTTGGGAGAGAAAGTCAAGCATATCATCAATCGGCAATTTTGTAAACATGAACAAACATTGCCGATTGATGATATGCTTGACTTTCTCTCCCAAGAATTACATAAGTATGACCTGCCACTACCTTCACACATTGTTTTGGAACTTATTAAGCTTTGCATTAAAGACTGTAAATTCACTTTCAATAACGAGTATTATCAACAAGTGTTTGGGATGGCCATGGGCAACCCCTTATCGCCCCTCCTCTCCAATATTTATATGGAGTTTTTCGAAATTACTTACATTCCGAGAATCCTGGGGGTTGGCATCCCTTGGTTGCGGTACGTCGACGATATTTTGTGTATCTGGCCCATGAATCGTGACCTGGATAACTTCCTCCTTCAGTTAAATGATCAAGTCCCCTCCATTAAGTTTACTTTAGAAGTGGAACAAGACAAGTCAATCCCATTTTTGGATGTGCGTGTACATAGGGAAAGCCCAGGTTTTAAGTTTAGTATCTATCGGAAAACAACAAACACTTGTCCTACGTACACTTTTACTCGGGACATGACACCCCACTAAGAAGGCCATTTTTTCATCAATGTTTCTCCGCGCCCTTAGGATCGCCAGTCCGGAATACATCGATGCCGAATTGGAAAAATCAACGGTATTGGAAGTGATCTGTGTTACCCATCTGCGTTTATGGAATCTTGTCTCAACAAGGCAAAACGAACTTTCTATCGTGTCAATAATAACACTCGTACTTTGTCAAAAAATATTTTAGTACTTCCATTTTTCCCGGGCTTTTTAGGCATTGCTAATCTACTTAAACTTTTGGATATTAATGTAGTATTTTCATATAACGATATTGTGAAAAATATCATAGTAAAAAATAGCCCTACCAATAATTCAGGCATTATCTATAAAATTGGGTGTAAACAATGTGATTCCTTTTACATAGGTCAGAGGGAAAGGATTTGCACACACGTATAAAACAGCATCAATATTCCGTCAGAACAGGACAGTTGTCCAGTGCTCTTTTTGTCCATTTGTCAGAGTTATCCCACTGTATTGATTGGAATAATGCTTCAGTTTTATTTCATTCGAGCAACATTATCAATAGAAATATTCTTGAGTCTGCCATTATTCAACTTTCAAATAACTTCAACATAAGCAAAGGTCTTTTTCAACTCGATCCTGTTGTTTTGAATTCCTTCAAAACAAATCTAGATAAAAAGGGTAGGACACTTAATCTTTGGTAAACTTGTAAGCTACTTTATTAACTTTTAATCTTCAATTTATTTTTATATATATCGAAACTTGACTCTAAAAAGGCAAAGTGTTAAACCCGGGCGTATCTCCAGTATAAATTTGTATTATTTTTATAACTCATTTGATCTTGTGCTAAAAATCGATATGCCTCTTTGTTAATCCTCTAATCCTTAATTTTTAAGTTTTATTTTTACTTCTCCGTTTATTGCATATATATATATAAGGGTGTCAGGAAATGATTGCCCCCCCCCTGTACAGAAGAAACTGAAAGGAATAGAAAAAAACAGACAAAACCACGCGGAAGAGCGTTTAATTTTTAATAAAATCACTTGTTTTAATATCGGGTGTTGCCCCCATTTGCAGCTCTGACGGCCATTAATCGACGGGGGTATGATCCCAGAAATGTCTCAAAGAGATCGGTATCATGACTCATTTCTTCAAGGACTTCGTTGATCTTTGCAGTCATAATTTCTGTTGAATACCGATTCTGAATGGGTTGTTCCAGCATTAAGGACTCCACCCGATCCTTCATGATGGATCCGACATGTTCACAGACATTAAGATCGGGAGAATTGCCAGGCCATTCATTATTTCCGAAAAAATCAATGTTATTGTCCTTAAGCAGTTGTTGAGTCGCAAGTGCTTTCATACAGGGGGCTTTGTCGTGAAGAAAGGTTGCCTGTTCAACATCCAAAACACACTCGGGGTCTTTCAAAAACGGAATTACATGTTGGGCTAAAATTACATTTTGAAAATAAGGCCCATCCCAACTGATTCCTCTTGGTTTGATAACCCAGATGAGCTTCCGAATAGAGAACATAATGAAAACACCCAAACATGCTGGATTTTTACTATTTCTCGATACTTCTGGTCGTCTGGGACTTCATCAGAAGTTGTTGCCCAAACCCGATCATTCTGAAAATTTGGTTTTCTGGAGACATAAACGAAGAATTCATCGCTGACAACCAAGTGAAGGAAATCGTCTTCCGTCCATTCCTCAAGATAATCACAAAACCATAGCCGATCTTCAATATTAAGATCACTCTTCCGTGGCTTAGCTATTTCATGCCAAGCACTCAAGCCTTGGCGAACTCGAAATTGATGCACAAGTTGCCGATTGACTATCTTACCACGACGGATAAGTATCTCTTTCGCTACCTCAGAGCAGCTCTTCTTTCGGCGCCGTGATGCAGCAAGCACAATGTCTTTCGATTCTTGAGATAATTTCTCCGGTCTTCCTCCTCGAAATTCTGTTTCACAATCTTCAGGATTCTTATTCCAATTCCTTTTGACAAAGTCTTCTGATCTTTTTAATCTCTCAGCTACCCAGTGTCGAGTTATGAAAGTTGCACCAGCTTCCTTTGCTTCACGAAATGTGACAGCTCGAATGCGGTCAAGAACTCGCTTTTTCTCTGAATCGTTCAAAATAGATGATGCCATGGTTTCTGTGGGGAAAAAAAATGGTAAGAATTAAAATCACAGGAATAGAATATAATGGTTTTTATTCAGATTTTAACGCTCTTTCAAGTGGTCTCGCCGGTTTTTATCTATCTCTTCTAGTTTTTGCTCTACAGGGGGGGCAATCATTTCCTGACACCCGTATATATATATATATATATATATATATATGTGTATGTGTGTAGATATGTATATATATATATATGTATATATGTTTGTGTGTATGTATGTTATTTATTATATTTTTTTTCTCTTTCTGTAACCTATATATAGGCCGTAACCTTTTATGTATTTCAGTGTTCCTGAGGATGTCATTAGACGAAAGCGCTTGAGCACCGTTTTGTGTTTCCTTTCCTTCGTGGTTTTATTCATCATAAATATTTTTCACGTGTTACTTTCGTGAAATAATTTTCATATATATATATAATATATATATATATATATATACAGTATAAAGCGTAAACTTCGGCCAAAATTTGTAACTTATAACCTAAAAGTGTCCCTGATGACGAAAAAACGCCTACATACAAAATTACCGCCTAAGGTTAAGAGACGAATTTATGTTTTCAACCTAATTAAGGTGTCACCTGTCGTACTCGGAACAAATTTAATTACGTTTTCCTATAAATGAAGGAAAACTTTTTTCTAAGTGTATTCGTATAAGTTACATTATAAGTGAAGTATGAGAGAAAGGAAAACTACAGAATTATTTAAACGTCCTTCCACTGAAGTGGTCAGTAAAACGATTTTGCGTTTAGTCTCTTGATACGTGATTTTGGTATGTGTTTATTTTCTGCAAGAGACGTTAATTAAATCTGATATTGCTTCAGTTATAGATTTAATTCGTTTTAAATCAATGTAAAGTTAATAGTGTTGTCTAATTCGTTATTAAAAACCTCAAATAGATGGGTTTTAATATTATCAGTATTAGTTTTAGAATCTTAAATTGATACTATTTATCGTAATTCTCTCAAATATTTTGGGATTATTTTCTTGTTTCTGTATTGGACCATTTTTCAAAGTTAATGGTCGAGTTTATCGTTAATAATGGGATAAATTCTCATTTTTTAATATTCTAATATATTTTACAGTATAAAGTGATGACTCGTATTAATGCTTTATACAGACTGACGTTTCTTAATGATTTGTTCTTCTGTTTCAGGCCGAGAACTCGACGTATAAAGAAGAGAGACAAGAAAGATGAGAAGCGACCTCGAACTGCTTTCACCTCTGACCAGTTGGCGAGGCTGAAAAAGGAATTCCAAGAAAACAGGTAAAATGCTCTCGAAATATGTTAGCAAATCCTAATCTCGTACTCTTCTCTCTCTCTCTCTCTCTCTCTTTCTAAAGGACCGACAAGTTGTAATTTTCTCTTTTTATTTTGGTTTTGGAATTGTTGTTGTTCATGCAACATCGTTTGAACGTTCGTTTAATACCATTTTGTACAACGTGTTTGTACTACATGTTCGATAAATGGTTTCGATGCTGGTTCCTAATCTTCGTCTATAGGAATGTTTTCAATTCTGAATCATTCTAAAAATTACATTTGAAAGGTAATAAATTCTTGTAAACTTCTCTTAAAATTCTTTAAAAATACTCTTTGAACATTCTTGAGATGTTAACAAAGTTTATTGTGATGATAGTGGTGAAGATGATGAGGATGATGATGATGATGATGATGATGATGATGCAATGTTCAGTGTTCTCGAAATAGTCTTCAACAAATCCTTTGCTCATTCGCTAATTATTCTTATATATAAATATCCATTTAACTTTGACGTATCGTGACGTGGTTGGTATACAATGCCCTTTGTATGGGGTATACGATTACACGATAACATTAACGAAGATTAATCGGGATGAGGGAGTGCCAAGTATGATCGGAGCGCCAACATTTTACTGTCAGTGTTGAATGCTAAGAATTGTTATGTGGAGGAATTCTGATATCTGTTAAGGGTGAGATGTTTGGCGTAATACATTTTGTTGTCACATTTGTACACTGTATACATTTAATTGTCAAATTACTTTAACTAAAGACATTTTGTTGTCAAATTGATTACGCACAGATATTTAGTTGTCAAATTGGTTAAAGGTAAATAAAATTCACTTAGGTTCTCTGTACAAAAGCAACGTTTCGATGGAATATTAACGTGCCCTTGTCGAAGTAGAGAGAATGTTAATATATTCATAGGGTAAAAACATTACATTCTTTACATAAAATTGCTCAAAATATAAAAAAAAAAAAAAAAAAATATATAAAGAAAATTATACCTCATAAAATATTAATGGTACACCACTATAATGATATAAAAAAAATATATATATATATATAATATATATATATACATATATATATATATATACACACACACACACACACACACACATATATATATATATATATATATGTGTGTGTGTGTGTGTGTGTAAAACTGAACTGCTTTGTATTAATATTTAAGTAAAACTTTTTAAGGCTTTTATAGGAAACAGAAACGTTGCAAATGATTTTTGTCGCGAAACTAAAAAAAAAAATTCTTCTGACTCGTAAAGAAATAAATAAATAATTAAAAAAAATTAAAAATACGAATGAAATGAATTTGTATCCCCTTAAAAACAATTTTTTTTTTTTTTTAATGAAGAAAACGAGATAAAACTTTATTATCGTTTAATAATTGGCATTTTAAATTTTAGAAATATATAAAAATATATATATACATATATATAAAAAAAAACGAATTCATCATAAATTTCAGATGCGAGGCACTAAAAAAAAAAAAAAAAAAAAAAATTTAGAATTTATTCCTTTTGTTTGAAGTTATTTTCTTTCGAACAATTTAGTTGTTATTATTTTTCTCACTTACTTGACCTATATATATATATATATATATATATATATATGGAATGAATTTCACAATTAGAATTATTTGCTGTTCTACAATCATATTTATGCTGTTTTACCCTAATATCTAACGTTTTACCCGTTTGGCCTATATATACTAAGTGAATTCTAATGCATTGTTTAACCATATGTATAGATGTAATCATAGTATTAAGTGGGATAGTTCTAAAGCTCTCGTTAAAAAACATATAATCGAAAGGAATATTGTAGAATGTGCATTTATCCATTTTAAAAATAATTTCAATAACAGTACGGAAATGTATAAAATTGACAATATCTTGTTAAAATACCTTTTGCCTCTAATCAACTCTTGTTAATCTTGTGCTAATCTTTTTGTTTTTCTGTCTCGTTGTGTATATATATTTTTGGTTATCGTGCCTCCACCCTTCATTCCCTGACGAGGTGTACTTCTGAATAAACGAAAGGCTTTGGAATCATTTTTCTTTTTCCTTGTGGTTTGCATCATATATATATATATATATATATATATATATATATATATATATGTTTCGTGTCTAACTTCTTTTATATCTCTGTTTATACGTCTGGCACTCGATGAGAAACAAAATGGCACGGAGTGGCATCAGAAAGCGATCAATATAATAGAATTATTTCGCCGTAATTAGTGGCACTTATTTGTCCCTCATCCTCGTGAGCTTCATTTTCCAAAGCGATAAATTCATTACTTTTATTTACTCTTAATCGGGTTACGATTTGGCCACGTTGGAACACCGCTTCACGTTCGACAAGCGAGGTATAGAGGTTAAGAGTCTTAGTATCTCTTCAGTATAGGTAGATGGATGATCGTCCACCCCGTTCGGATGATGTACAGACCTAAGTTTCGGATTCCATGTGTATATATATATATATATATATATATGTATGTATTCCATGTGTATATATATATATACAGGCCCGGATTTAGCTATAGGCGAACTAGGCGATTGCCTAGGGCCTCGCGCCAAAGGGGGCCTCGCTCAAGCCGTTTTGCGCGTTCTGTTCAAGTGATATTAATGATTTAGAACTCTATGAAGAACTTAAAGTACTTTGCAGGTTTATACCTGAGAAAACAGATCTCGGAAATGCCCTTGTTTATATAGTGCAAAAACAACTAAGTGAGATTTATCCTAATGTTTATGTTGCACTTCGAATAGTATTAACCATCCCAGTTACTGTTGCTTCGGCTGAAAGAAGTTTCTCGCGTCTCAAACTTATTTAAACATATTTGCGTTCCACCATGTCTCAAGCGAGATTGCAATCATTAGCTATGTTATCAATAGAAAACGATATAACAAATTCATTAGATTATTCTCAATTAATTGAAGAGTTTAGCTCGAAGAAAAGTAGAAAAGCATTGCTGTAATATTCAAGGAGCATCTGAACCAAATATTAAAGCATTAATATTTAGCCTGATAAGTCGATCGCTCACTATTATAAAAATGAACTGTCAACATCTCTTATACATCACATATGAAAAACGTTTGTATACTATGGAAAGTCATTACCTATAATATTATATAAATCTTAGAAATCATTGTCTTATATTTTCGATACAAATCTTGATTCATATTATAATTTATACTTATTTGTATGGTTTATTTATATTTCTTATACAATTTCCATGCGTGATTATTTTGGTTTGGTTTAATTTTTAAGTGCTGGCATAGTTCTGTCTATGCGGGATTCTAATATTGCTGGCATAGTACCGATAATTAAGTCCATATTTTCATATATATAGGCCTCGGGCCTCGCAATTTCTAGATCTGCCTAGGGCCTCGCAACTTCTAGATCCGGCCCTGTGTGTATATATTATATATATATATAATATATATATATATATATATATGGGATTGAACCCCTAGATACTGTCCCAAAGCTGGATCCTATCTGCTTTGCAGATAGCCGGTGAGGAAGCTATATTTTTGGGGCCTCTCTGCGAGTGACCCGTTGCCCACGTCGGGCTGACATCATGAAAAAGAAAAAAACTATAGTGTTTGTCATTTACATTACTAATTCGGACTATAGTGGATTTAATTTTCCTAGAAGAGTTCCTTGTCCCATGCACGGTCTGTGTGTATCATATATATATATATATATATATATATATATATATATATATATATATATAAGCAAAGGTCAGAAGCAGAGAAATCGCAGACGAAAATAATCATACATTTATTGCATGGGTGTTTCAATGGGGGCGGGAACCTATTTGTTAGGTAAAACCCATTAGGGTTAATATATGGTTAAATAATTAAGGCGTTTTGTTAGAAGCGGTGTCAGATATTTTTGGGTGTCAACCAGTTTTTTTTCAGTCCGGGGGGGTGGGGGTCATTTCCTCAAGAAATCACCATTCCTGACTTCTCTCCGGGCTTTTAGATATGACCCTACTTCATTGTTGGGAAGAACCACAAACGAAATTAATAAACACACAACACACACACACACACACCCACACACACACGTATAAATATATACACACATGTAAGTGTTTCTCTATATATAGGGTGTCCCATAAGTCCGGCATTATAGGAAAAATAATAAAAAAGGCAAACAAAAGCTTTTATTTACAGAACGTGCTCAATATGTCCACCATTGTTTTCAATACACAAATTCAGACGTGATACCCAGTCAGCAGCACACGGTGATGATGTCAGGAGTAATGATGTTACATGTCCCAATAATGCGCTGCCGCAAATGTTCAACACTCCTAATTTTCTCTGCGTATACCAGCGCTTTCAGTGGCCCCA
>JAJOZX010000604.1:0-227500 GCA_023014485.1 Bathynomus jamesi
GTCTGCTGTGTCTACTTCAGAAAGTAGAGTAAGAAAAGAACAATGTGCTCTGCAGAAAATTAAGTATTTCAAGAATATAATGATAGTAGGTTGAAACCAGATCAAGAGTAGCTGAAGTGGTTCTCTTCTTGACAAATGGAATCCACTGAAACTAAACAAAATATACAAAACGTAGCATTTTACAGTTTAAAGGAATTATTCCTTCATCCATCCACATTTATTATATCGCATAACAGATGGGGTATCTCCAACAAATATATAAAACATCCTTTGGAAGTAATTCATAAAAAATGTCTGCGAACTCTCTCTAATTATAACAACAGACAAAGTCACACTTTCCCATTGTTTAAAGAGTTAAATATTTTAACCCTTTCATGCCGTATGGGCGCAAATGAGACCATCAAATTTATGAGATTTTAGTCATTCTGGAGATATAACACAAGTGGTTTTTTGTGGCATGAAAAGTAAATGAAAATCAGGTATGAAAGGATTAAAACTAAATGACTTATAGAAATTCATTGTTGCTGTCTGTATGTTCAAAGTTATTAACAAAAACTGACATACATCACCCATTCAAAGAGCAATCACCGCCCATCAAATACACCATCGTTATAACACTAGACTGCCCAGTGATTTTATATACAAACCTACTATACTATACAAACTGCAGGAAATGTATTCTCTTTCAAAGGAGCACATGCATGGAATGCAATTTCTACGCATATCAGGCAGGCTTCATCACTAAATGTATTTCGCAAATCATTAAAAGAAACATTTCATTAGTTCCTACTGATGTATAAGTTCATTACTGCAATTTTTATCATAGTAATAAATTTTGTAATCAACTATTTAAAATATGGTAATTTCATTTATCACCTTTAATTTCCTAATCTATTCTTTTTATTATTATTATTATTATTATTATTATTATTATTATTATTATTATTATTATTATTAAACAGCATTTATTTTCTAAATATATAATAAATCATTTATTTTAAAATTATGTGACAATCTTGTAAACTTTGGATAAAATAACTAGTCTACTTTCACACTTATTTATGTTATCATAAATCGTAAAAGTACTGTATTTATTTTACCAATAAAGGTTGTTTAGTACTCAACATTTACAATTATTATTATTATTATTTACTATTATTATTATTATTACTATTATTATTGTTTAAAGTTTGAAGAAGTTTGGAAGCTTGTTCGGTTTTTCTTTTTATTGTTTTTTAATCCTTAAACATTTTAGGGTTTAATCTTTTAACATTTCATTGAGAATTTTGTCTTAAATTTAAATTTACACAAATATATTGTGTGATAAGTGTTTGTTTATATATTATTACGAGTAATATATTATATATATATATATATTATATATATATATATATATATATATATATATATATATATATATATTATATATATATACACAGGGTGTTTCAGGAGGGAAGGTCAATACTTCGGGAAGTGATAGTATCGGTCATTGTGAAAAAAAAGTTCATATGAACATGTGTCTAATTCTGAATGGTTACGGAGATAGAGCTGAATCTACAAATACAAAAGCATTGTTAATGGTAATCAAGAAAGAGAAACCAATTACTGTTTCTCACATTTAATGTTTAAATATTGGCATTTTGAATGGTATCAGATGCAGAAATGAAACTGTCGACGGTATTGTGCAACAGCAGCTGTTGCACTTCCATCGCAAAAACCGTAGACGTACACCATATCTGCATATTCGGCATGTGTGAAGGTGTGTGGCATTCTTAACACTGCTTCAAACACCAAACAATGTCACTCACAACAGTCAGCTATCGATTGGCTTATGTTACATGCTTACATTACAGCTTACATGGTTCAAGGTTATAGGGGAGGGAAGGGGGAGGAAGAGCTGCGCGCGCATCAGATTCAAACAGCTCTATCTCCGTAACCATTCAGAATTAGACATATGTTCATATGAACTTTTTTCCTCACAATGACCGATACTATCACCTCCCGAAGTATTGACCTTTCCTCCTGAAACACCCTGTATATACAAGTTAGCTGTGATTTGGCGCGGTGTTTACGTCAGCGACTCGCCTCACTCGCTTCACTCCACACCATTTCCGATTCCCGAACATCGTCATTCTCATACGGTTAATCTATTTTACACCATTCATAGCTTTGAAATTATTCATCTCAATTGCTTTTACTTGTGACAGTGAACTATCATACCTAATAACTGTCTCACAGCAGTGTTGGCACCAATATGCCTTCACGTAACCCTGTTGCTGCATCTACACTCGAGCACTTTTTTTTACCAGAACCTTCAGTGTATCCATATTTTCCCTCCTTCACTCTACTCTCAATCTATTTGTGCCTTTTTTGTCAATTAAACACTCCAGATAGTTCAATTCTTTCGCAACCTATAAATTTTCTCCATTCAACACAATATTACATGCTGACCCCCGCCCCCTGTCCTTCCCTCTCAACAACATGAACCTTACTTTTATTTACGTTCATTCAATACTCTCCTTTCAAATAGTCAAAAAAACAACTTGTTACTGCTCTGCTAAATTCATTCTTCGATTCGCACAGGAAAACTACGTCATCAGTGACAGTATACATCAGATGCGACAGCCGCCACTCATTCTCACCTAAATTCACTTTTTTATGTAGGAAGGAAGGGGCTAAGGGCGAGCGCCTGAAGGAGTGACCCCCTCCATAGAAAAAGAAGAGAACCGAAAACAAGGTCTCCAAGGCCCAACGATGCTACTATTTTTATAAAGTTTGAAAAGATTGTGTGGTGTGTAAGATGAATAAATGTGTAGTGAGGAAGAGAGGCAGAAGTATGTGTTTGAGAGCATGCTGGACTGCTCACGGAAAAAGGTCAGCTAAAGGGGACAGTGACAAGAGAAACGGGAATTCCAGCATTCTCTATCTCCTGCCTAAAATGTCCACCCCAGAGTAGTTACCTGGTCGATTGGTGCCTCCAATCTCCTCCTCCATTTACTCCTCTCTTTCTAGTATGTCTGTATGTTTTTATCTTACTCATTACTCCATCCATATATATATATTAAATAACCCTGTCGTACTCAGATATTGATCCTGAACCAACCACTCAACTCACACTTAACTCTTACGCAGGCATTACTACCCACATCACAACTCCACACTGCATTTAACAGCTTACAACTTTCACCATACATTTCAAACACTTTGCCACCAAGCACATATACGAGTATTCATTTACTTTTGCTTTTTCAGGTCTATAACCACACCATTTTTCTTACCACGTAGTTGTTCAACTAACTGCCTCACTAAAAAAACTCGTTCAGCACATCCTCTTCCTTCTCTAAAGTCTCCTAACACGGTGATCTCCAACCAAAGAATCTGTAATATTTTTTACTCTCTCATCAACAGTCGTATACTTTTTCACCTATATTTAAGACTTATTTTCCCACAATTTTTACATTCAATTCTTTCTTTATTTTTGTACAGTGGTACAATTACAAACTTTCTCCAATCACTGAAGCAATCACTTTCTCACGCTTCTTGACATATCTTCCACAGTTATTCAATCATAATTCTACCTTTACATTTAATCATTCCACTACATACCTCAATGTTTCTTAACCTTTTTAGGCTGAGACCCAAATCCTGTCGCGGGACTAGCTCGGCGACCCATCCTTTCAAACAGTTCACTCGTAATAGATAATAAAATAAATAATTAATGGTAAAATGATTAGGGATAATATAAATAAGTGATAAATGACAATTTAATGACCCAATTAAAATCGCTTGGCGGCCCAATTTTGGGTCCCGACCCAGGGGGTTAAGAAATACTGACATGCCCCATCAATTCTTGCTGACTTTACTTTCTTCAGCTCGCATACTACCTATTCAATTTTTTTTAATTTGATGTCTTTCACTCCCTTTGTGAATGAATGCAATTAATGAATATTGACCTCGGCTGTCATCTCACTAAAATACATTTTAAATTCTTAGTGTATTTGCTCATCTTGCACTAACACATTGCCATTTTTACCTTTCATATTACCAGTCATTCCATCGGATGACCTTTACACTTCCTCACTTCTTTACAAAATAACTTTCTATTTTCCAAATACTTCTCACTCATCTTCCTTTCCAAATCATTACCTATTCTTTTTACCTTTTTTTTTACCACTCGTTTAACCCTTTTCTTTCATTTTTGGTACATTTTATAAATTAAAGAGGTTTCCTTGCCACCAAATTACGGTGCAGCTATTTCTTTGTCATCATATGAAAATCATACACCTCTAATGAAGCCAATTAAATCTAACTTTTAAGGAAAAAGGAAATTCACTGGTGGAAAAGTTCCTTTTTTTAAAAATAAATTTTAATTTACTCCATTCGAAATGTAATGTTTTCGTATGATATCAAGAAATAGCTACATCGTAATGTGGTGGCAGATGAGATGCCACCTACTAAATATTAGACAAGTTTTCCTTTATTTATTTTGTTTATATTTCCTTTCAACACTGATACGTTGAGTTTGAAACATTCTTTTCCTGACTTTATTCTTTTCTTTCATTACATTCTTCTCTTCATGGCTTCATCATGCAGTCGCTTTTCTTTTCATTCAATTTTGTACACATTCACATATATCAGATGATGTCTTCACTAAGCCTTCCTTATAAACATTCCACATATTTTGCATACATCCATTTGTTTACTACCTATCTCTCCAAGGGCTTGTTCCACTTTTCTTTTATGTTCTGTTGCCACCTCATTCAAATTCAGGATTTCAACTTTTATTCTCTGTGTTTGTCCCCTGTCTCTCTTCATTTTATATCAAATACCATCCAACTTAACTTTACACAATACAATCATAGGGCCTGATAAACCTTCACTCAACCCCTGAACAGCTTTTGTGTCACATACATGCCTCAACATATCTTCATTCATTATCACATAATCAATCATATCCTCTCTCTCTCTCCCTCTCTCTCTCTCTCTCTCTCTCTCTCTCTCTCTCTTTACCATGTATATTTATGGATGAATGTCCGTAGAACAGAAAACATTTTCGGAACAGTTAATAATACGTAATAATATTTGGCTAGTATTTTTGTTTTTGTTTTACAGTGCAACATATTTTCGATTCCAATTCCAACTTTCATCTGTCTTCATTCACAGAATGGTAACGAGAAAAGGAAACGCCAGGAATGTTAAGGGAAGAGGAAGGATTGAGTTGTGTAATGTTGAAAGTAAGGAGATAGTCGTGTGGAAGATTGTGACGAGTAGACAGATGGAGAAATTGAGTTTATGAGGCATTAAAAGCCGCGGGGTTTTCTCTACCACAATCAGAAATGGCAGAAAGATCAAAGGTAATGAGTAATGGTAAATGACAAACATTATAATTTTTCTTTTTCATGATGTTAGCCCGACGTGGGCAACGGGTCATTCGCAAAGAGGCCCCAAAAATAATGTCCCAAAGCTGGATCCTATCTGCTTTGCAGATAGCTGGTGAGGGAAGCTATATTTTTGAGGCCTCTTTGCAAGTGACCCGTTGCCCACGTTGGGCTAACATCATGAAAAGGAAAAACTATAGTGTTTGTCATCTACCATTGCTTATTCACACTATAGTGGATTTAATTTTCCCAGAAGAGTTCCACGTTCCATGCACGGTCTGTGTGTACCATAAAACACCTCAGGTGACCATTCTGAGTTATATCGCATATATATATATACGAGGGCTACTCAATATATTTTGCCCCACCTTTTTTTTTTCTTTCCAAGTTCTCTTCAAGTTCCAGAAATGTTGTACACAAGTAATTACATACCTTTTTTACAAGTTTTACCTTTCCACATAGTCTCCATCCTTTTCTACGGCCTTCCTTCACCTCGAAACAAGAGCCTTTATTCCTTGCTGGTAAAAGTCCGCTGGGTTCCGCTGGAGCCACCTTTTAATCCCCAACAACCTCATCGTCACTCTGAAACTTTTTTCCACGAATAGCATCCTTCATTGGCCCAAACAAATGGAAGTCTGAAGGTGCCAGATCTGGGCAGTATGGAGGGTGAGGTAACACAGTCAAGCGCATTTTTGTGATGGCCTCTCTTGTTTGCAAACTGTTGCGTTATCGTGCAAAAGAAGGACGTCTTCCAGTTTTCTCTCGGTCGAACTTGCTTTATACGTCTTTGGAGTCTCTGTAGGGTAGCAATATATGCTCTGAGTTCATTGTTTGTCCTTTCTTCATAATGTCTACCAGAATCACCCCTTTCATGTTCCAGAAGATGGTGGCCATAACCTTTCGTGCAGAGGGAGCCATTTTGAACTTTTTCTTGCGTGGGGAGTCTGCGTGATGCCACTCCATGGATTGGCGTTTTGTTTCAGGTTCAAAGTGGTGTACCCAAGACTCAACCCCCATTCACATTTCGTGAAAGGAAGTCATCCCCTTCTGTCTCCTATCAAACCAACGACTCAGAAACAATTTCTTTTCTTTGGGCTTTGTGATCTTCAGTCAGTTCGCGAGGACTTCTCTGCGGTTAAGAACTCGATAACAGCTCTCTGTTTACGACGCACATCACTGTCAGATGCCATTTTCAAAAGTGCGTTAACCATCGGTTTTATACAAGGGCGTTTAAAAGCGGTTTTATACAAGGAGGGGAAGTTCAAACTGGAAAAATCTGGTTATGTGAAGCGGAGAAAGTTCAAACTTACGGCCCCAAAGACATTTCAGCCCGATGGCCTATTATTTAGCTAAGAAAAAAGGGTGGGGCAAAATATATTGAGTGCCCGTAGTATATATATATATATATATATATATATATATATATATATATATATATATATATATATTATATGTGTGTGTGTGTGTGTGTGTGTGTGTGTGTGTGTGTGTGTGTGTGTGTGTGTGTGTATCAGGTGATATTTTAAATACCTGACACTTTAAAAGGTTTGTATTTTTTTATCTGAAATAAAGGCATGAAATTTTTACTGTAACTCATCAACATACTGTATAAGAAATTAGTCTCCTAGTGCAAAACTGTTGTGTCCTTTCAGCTCATTAACTCTATGCATACGAAAATAAAAAATTTGCACTAATCTGGACAGAGTATCTTTTGAACTCTAAGAAATTTCTTATTCATTTGATGCTTTCAATTCTTCTCGCGTGTGTGGATTCTGTTTAAATACTTCATCCTGTAAAAAACCGACAGATTATTTAAATAATCTAGTGATATTTGGGGGCTATAAACCGCAGGAAATCTGTTGAACACGACTCTTCCTTCGAAAGTATTGTGAGCTGAAATGACATCACATCGAACATGTTTTGCGCTAGGGGAGTAATTGTTCATGTGTACCGAAGGTACAGCAAAGATATCATACTTTTATTTCAGTTAATAAAAAAATATAAACCCTTTAAAATGAAAGGCGTTTAAAATATAACTAATATATATATATATATACATATATATATATTATATATATATATATATATATATATATATATATATATATATATATATATATATATATATATATACAGGGTGTACATAAAGTCAGGATCTATTTTTGTGAAGCACTTGGAAATTATATGGAAATCAATCATAAAATGATAAAGTGGTAACATTTACTAAATAATTAAGGGTAGGATTCGACGTGACGCCCATTAGTATCCCTGCACAGCTCAAATCGTTCCGCAGCATTTCTAAACACATTCTGGAGCATTTGCGGGGTTATGTTATCTGCAGCAGTTCGTATACGTAAGTTTTCAAGACTCGTAATCTTCGTTTGATAGACGTGCGATTTGATAAAGCCCCATGCAAAGAAATCTAAAGGGGTTAAATCTGGTGATCTCGCTGGTCAAGGTCTGTTGCTTCCGCGTCCGATCCAGCGATTTGGAAAACGTCCATTTAGATAATCCTGAACAATTTTGGCATAGTGACAAGGAGCACCATCATGTTGATAGAACACGGTACTAACAATCCTATCCCCGTCGTCTATCAACATGATGGTGTTCCTTGTCACTATGCCAAAATTGTTCAGGATTATCTAAATGGACGTTTTCCAAATCGCTGGATCGGACGCGGAAGCAACAGACTTTGGCCAGCGAGATCACCAGATATAACCCCTTTAGATTTCTTTGCATGGGGCTTTATCAAATCGCACGTCTATCAGACGAAGATTACGAGTCTTGAAAACTTACGTACACGTATACGAACTGCTGCAGATAACATAACCCCGCAAATGCTCCAGAATGTGTTTAGAAATGCTGCGGAACGATTTGAGCTGTGCAGGGATACTGATGGGCGTCACGTCGAATCCTACTCTTAATTATTTAATAAATGTTACCACTTTATCATTTTATGATTGGATTCCATATAATTTCCAAGTGCTTCACAAAAATAGATCCTGACTTTATGTACACCCTGTATGAGACAGAGAGAGAGAGAGAGAGAGAGATATGGCTAGATAAATAGCTAGTTAAATAAATACCGAGATAGTTAAATACTGGTTGTAATTTCCTTAGATTTATTTTAATTTATGTGATACAAATTAAAATAAATCTAATGAAATTGTAACCAGCATTTAATTTTCTCTCTCTCTTTCTCTCTCTCTCTCTCACACACACACACACACACACACACACACACACACACACACACACACACTACCACAAATACTCAAATAATGTTCCAGTTAGTGTAAAAAAACCGAGTGAAATTTTCACTAGTAGAAAGTCGAAGAGAGAAGAATGAATTCCCATTTCGAAGGAAAATAATTTTGAGGTTGAAGTTAAAAAAAAAAAGTCGCTGAGACGCGCACGTAAAAATAGAAAATATAATTTGTGTCGATGACAATGTGTTCAACAGCTGATTAATTCCTTGACCCCACAATCAGCACAGATTAGACTGAAAGTACAAAAGAAAAGTATGGGTAACTATTTTCCGCCAAATAGTTCATGAAGTCAGTTTAGGTTTCCCTTAAGAAGTTAAAACGTCAAGTGAAACACTTAAAGGGTGTATATATATATATATATATATATATATATAGATATATATATATATTATATATATATATATAAAGACTGTTCGTCCTCGCGTGGCAAGACAACGTTCCGACCACGTCTCTTACCAGTACACCATCTAGTAAAATGAGGATGAGCCCTACTCTGCGCTACTTCAGTCTTCGTGTAATTGTCGATGAATATCATTAAAATATACCTTTTTAGATAAGGCTAAAAATTCAAGATTCAACACCATGGGTGGCACCATCTTCTTTGCTTAATGGTGGTACTTAAAAACAAAAGATGGTGGTAGAAAGTGGTACGTCGAAGTAAATAGACTGGGAATCACTGTTTTACACAAACGTACAGTTGTCCGCATATGTAATGTTCCTCGCCTCACAGGCGGCTCTGTTCATGTGATAACGCCGCAACGATAGTCAAGGTACCCCAACTGGGGGAGGTGGGGTGGAGGGGGGACAACCAAGTCCAACAACATATAACAGTGACATACAGGTAAGGCGCCGTTCAAAAATTACGTAACGCTATTTTCGCTAAAACCTGCCCCCCCCCCCCCCCTCCACCTGTAACGTTCCGTAACGTGTAGGGTGTGGAATGGGGGAAGTGTTACATAACATCTTAGGAGAGTGCTTGGTCTAGTGTTAAAGAACGTTCCCGGGGAATCTGGGGTGTCAAATTTTAGCAAAAATAGCGTTACGTAATTTTTGAACGGCCCCTGATTATAATGTCATGTCTGTGTTCATAAAGATAAACGATTACTATGATCGTGAACAGCGTTAAACTCCATGTTTACTAGTCTTATACAGTAATAAGGGTCCATTATGATTTCTGCAAATCTATATGACCAGATACCACAATACAACTTTTTATATACTAGTGAATTTGAACCAAAAATAGACATTTCACACAGGATAGTAACGTAATAGAAGTCCCTGATTTTCGTAGGGCTAATTTTGATAGTTTTGCTGATAGGATGAGAGTAGTGGACTGGGATAACTTATTTATGGGTAATGATACAAATTTGCGTTGGGTGGCGTTTAAAGAAAGTTTTAGGAATATTGAAAGGGAGTTTATTCCTCGTAGGCCCAAGCGCGTTAGAAATCGTGGTAGGCCGAAGTGGTGGACTAGGGAAGTAGGCGAGTTCATAAACGAGCGTAATAGAGCGTATAGACTTAACAAGCGCAATGGCCAGGTAGCTAACTTTAATAGATATATCGAGCTTAGACGTCAGGTTAAAAGATCAGTTAGGAATGCCAAGCGTAATTTAGAGATAGTTATAGCTGCGGATAGTAAACATAATCCAAAAAAGTTTTTTGAATACGTAAATAATCGTAAGCCGGTAAAGGATAACATAGGCCCTCTATTGGATGTAAATGGCGCTTTGGCTTCTGACGCTCAGGCGATGGCGGGTATTTTCAATAACTTTTTTGCGACAGTTTTTACCGTAGAGGACGTAAATAATGTTCCCGACGTTGACGATATCGTTCCATTTAGTAGCGAGACTATTTTAGATGAAATAACTGTTTACGAGGCTGAGATTGCGCATTATATCGATAGGCTAAAAGTTAGCAAGGCTCCAGGCCCTGACGCTTTTTATCCTAGACATTTGAAAGATTTGAAAGACGTTATCGTAGGCCCCTTAGCGAAGATTTTTAATCAGTCACTCGAAACGGGGATTATTCCTGAAGACTTCAAATTAGCTAACGTCACGCCTATTTTTAAAAAAGGCGACCGCGCGGTAGCTAGCAATTATAGGCCCATTAGCTTAACGTCAATTGTCGGTAAACTTTTGGAATCCGTAGTTAGGGATCGTATTATCGATCACTTAGAAAGTAGGGGTTTGATTAATAGTAGTCAGCACGGGTTTCGACGCCATAGGTCTTGTTTAACAAATTTGTTAGAATTTTATAACGAAATAGTGCGCGAATACGATAGGCATAGGGCAGCTGACGTTATTTATTTAGATTTTAAAAAGGCGTTCGATACAGTTCCGCATAGGAGACTAATTGCGAAGGTTAAAGCGCACGGTATCCGCGGTCAGGTAGCTAACTGGTTAGAAGAATGGCTTCGTGCTAGGAGGCAGAGGGTCGTAGTTAATGGTAGTGAATCGGGGTGGTTAGAGGTAGGTAGTGGTGTCCCACAGGGTTCAGTGTTAGGCCCATTGTTATTCGTAATTTACATTAACGACATAGATGTAGGATTGATTAGTAACGTGTCAAAATTCGCGGACGATACTAAAATAGGCGGTAAGGTTGTTAACGAGGACGATAGAAATAGGATCCAAGACGATGTAGATAGGATTATGGAGTGGACGGATAAGTGGCAGATGCAATTTAACGTAGATAAATGTAAAGTTTTGCATATAGGTTCTCGCAACAATAATTACGTGTACACGATGGATGATAGGGATTTAGCGAGCGTTGACGAGGAAGTAGATTTAGGCGTACGCGTAACTAAAGATTTAAAGGTTAGGAACCAGTGCCTGGAGTCTTGCGCAAAAGCTAATAGGATGTTAGGCTTCATAGCGCGTAATTTCGAATTTAAATCGAAGGATATTATATTGCCCCTTTACAAGTCCCTAGTCAGGCCTCATTTGGAATATGCCGTTCAGTTTTGGTGCCCGTACTTGCGTGAGGATATTGATAGGTTAGAAAGGGTTCAGCGTCGTGCCACGAAACTTATTCCGGCATTGCGCAATAAGCCTTATGAAGATAGGATTAAAGTGTTAGACTTGTATTCACTCGAAACTAGGAGATTAAGGGGGGAGCTTATTGAAGTTTTCAAAATCGTTAATAACATCGATAACGTAAATTTGACAAATTGTTCACTTTCGATAATAGTAATACTCGCAATAACGGATTCAAGTTGCGTGGCAGACGTTTCATTACTAATATCGCTAAAAACTTCTTTACGTTTAAAGTAATTGATAAATGGAATAATCTTCCCGCGTCAGTCGTTCATTCTACCAGCGTTAATGTGTTTAAGAACCGTCTTGACAGACATTTTAAAAATATTAACGTTGTTTAGAGTTAAAAAAGAAAGTTAACAACAGGAGCTCTGGTGGTGGTGCTCGAGGATGAGTCTGTTGACGATGAATGCCAGCGTGTGATGCCAGCAATAAAAAAAAAAAAAAAAAAAAAAAAAAAAAAAATTAGACTAACACGAATGTAGATGTAGCTCATAGCGTAAACTAACCCACTTTTTGTTTAACTTTACCTACTTTTTTTTTTTTTCCTTACCTTGCATGTCTAACTCTCTTCTTGCATGTTTGTAGTTTGCATGGTATGACAGTGAGTTAAGACTGTGTTTGCATGGTTTGTAAGCGTTCTTATTTTACTTCTTTTCATCTTTCACCCCTCTCCTATTCTCTCCGACTATTTTTCTGACTTGTCGGCAGTGGCCGGCGGATGATGATGGTGAGACACTTTTCCTTTTTCTGAATGAATGTTAACCCATGAGTGATAGGTGTTGCTTTACTTAACCCCTTATTCTCTTCTCTTCTCTTAACCCGCTACTCTTTCCTTTCTCTCGGGCTAACCTTAGAGTGGATCTTAGGGTCTTTGTTAGCCTTAGCTTCTGTAGATCTGTAGATCCTCCACGCTCCCTCATTCCCCTTCCCCACCCACCAGTCTCGCGTATGTTAAATCATTATGTAACAATATTAATAAAGCTGTTTGTAGAGTCCGTGTGCAGCTCTAAACCTTTACTAACTTATAAATCTACACGATTATATATATATGTATTGACAGTGAGCGAGAAAAAGATTGAGACAGTGAGAGAGAGAGCGAGGTAGAGGGGCAGAGAGAGTTAGTGGGAAGTGGCTTATCGATTGTTACACAATGAACTTGTTAATAGTTTCGATCTGACTGACAGTAACTGATTACACTGGTCAACACTCATTTTATTGCCAATCATATTAGAGTGATTTTGGGGTAACTTTGTGGTGCTGATTCCGAATATGACATCGGTTTTGCTAGATTGGCTCTAATTTATGAGATAATTGGTACCCCATTGAAACACGTAAAAATGCAAAAAAAATTATGTTCAGGCGGAGCCTACTTACAAATCGCATTGAAATTGTCTCAAATCATACAAAAATAAACACATGAAATACATAATGGCATTTTATTCGGTATAATAACAGATAAACACAGTAAGCTGATTCGCATAATTACAATTAATGTATAGTAAATCTCTGTTTGTACTATTCTCTTTTATGTGGGTTATCACTTATCAGGACAATCACGTTGGAGGTTCCAGCAATAGTCTGCCATCATGTGTCTGTCCCATCTGCCTTGATACCTTTCCTCCATCACCTTGATATCTTGATGAAACCTCTCCCCTTGTTCCTCGCTAAAATCACCAAGATTATCCGGAAATCTGTGTAAGTGGCTATGGAGAAAGTGTACCTTTATGCTCATATTAGTACCCAACTTTTCAAAGTTTCTGAGCATGTTTTGCACCAGTTCTTCATAATTGTCTGCTTTGTGGTTACCCAAGAAGTTCTTGACAACTGAGACATAACTGCACCAGGCAGAAGCTTCAACACCATTCATAAATTTTGTGAAATTAGAATCCTTGATAGTGTACGGATTTGAGGGCCATCAAAGATTCCAGCTTTTAGTTTTTCCATACTTAGTCCAGGGAACGATCTACAAATGTATTGAAGCAGACTTTGACAGACTGAGGTCCCGTATCAGATCATTGAGTTCGTCTTGGGTGAACTGCTGAGGTGTTGAAATGCTTCCTTCATAGTCACTTCCACTACTACCACCTAAGTCCTGAATTTCTTCAAATTCTGACAACGGAAGGTCGGGCAGTGTGGTAAACACTGGTATGGGAACGTCTTCGCTGTGTGACACAGGTCGCCTTGCTGATTCCAAATTGGGATAATCCCACTTGAGTTTCTTGTATCGATTGAAACCTTTCACATTAACCACACTGTCAACTGACTACTGGTTGGGTGGCCGATGACTTATATACGGAGGGGGAATATTCTAGAATGATCGCGGAGTAAACACTAAGAATATGCGCGTGTCTCACCATCTAGAATGTTCCGGTAGTTTCCCATATGCACACGTTATGGTTACGTTTCCTATTAATTGAGGGTATTCATTATCTCAAGAACTAGAGCCAAATCGGAAAAACTACTTTCATTTTGGAATTCAGCAACCCCAAAATACCCTAAATTCGTACGAATTTCCTTGGCAACGAAAAAAAAATGTTTTTTTTGTTGACCTGTGTTATCAAAATCACATAAGAATAATCCACGGTTATACTAGCATAAACATATTTATTTATACTTATAAATTCATACAATATTATACTAATATTTGTGAAATGACGTTGATGGGCCAAACCGTGGTGTTGACATGGTTACTTGCTGTCGCCGTCCAGGAGAGACTACATATGGGCGTGTCAGTGGAAACCGTAAGATGACGGTTGCATGAAGCAGGATATCACCACCTGTTTGTGGCTGATGCCTATTATACTAATAGTATTTTCCAGATTGTATTTGTATTATCAATGTGGAGAGATAATGATTTAATCACGATGGACAGATAAACCCATTAATGTTTTCCAGATTTCCTGTTGCATTACACTGTGCAACAATTTTTTGTTTATGTTGATTTTTCGATATTTTCTATATATTTCGGCCACGCTGATTACATATTTGTCATCGGTTTTGCTCGGAAAACTATAGTTTTTATGATATGGTCAAATTTAGAACTTACTTTTTCGCCATTTTTAAAGCATTTTTCTGAGATAGCAAAAGTAATTTCAAGTGCAAAATTCAAAATGACCCCAAAACTGAGGTTTATTAGTAATGTGTTTATTGGTTAATGCCCATTATTAAATACTTGTACACATTTGGTTTCTTATTTCTGTTTATAAATTTTTTTTTGTATTTTTCAGATATTTGAATTAGAATTATATGGTGATGACTACCAATAGGCCCTGCAGACACTCTGCAGATTCATTTTTATGTTTGCGGCCATTACATCAATCCAAAGCAAGTAAAGCACAAAAATGACACAGGAACGAAGTTTTGTACAGCATATCACGCTTACTTTGGCATGCCCATGGGCGATCAAAATAAATCATGGGCACCTCACTTTTGCTGTGGAAGCTGCCGTTCCACATTAGAAGGATGGCTGCGAGGTACCAGAAAAGGCATGCCATTTGCTATTCCTCGCATTTGGAGAGAGCAAACCAATCACCACGATGATTGCTACTTCTGCATGGTAGACATTTCATTCTACAAAAGAGGTAAAGGTTGAAAAAATGTCCTATATCCAAATATCCCATCTTCTATTGCCCCAGTCCCCCATAATGAAGATTTACCCGTTCCATGCCCACCCACCATGGAGGAAATAGAAGAAACGCCTTTAATATCTTCCGATGAAGATGAAGATGCTGAATTTGAGGCAAGCTTCAATTCGTCACCCCATTTCCCCAACCAGAAAGACATAAACGACCTAGTTAGGGATATGAACCTTACGAAAATGCAGAAATTATGACGTACTATCTTAAAGAGTGGAATCTTTCTACAGGAATAGGCATTTGCGATACGCTTCTTTCCCAAACTTTCTGAAGCTAAAATCAAGGGAGACATATTTGTTGGACATCAAGTCAGACGCATGTTAGCATCTAAAGAGTTAGAAGAAAAAATGGCAGCTCTTGAAAAAAATGCTTGGCAGTTATTTCGGCTTGTAGTCCATGGATTTTTAGGTAACAAGAAGAACGACAACTACAAAGAGCTAGTAGAAAATGTACTCATACACTTTCAAAGGTTAGGTTGTAGAATGTCCCTGAAGTTACACTATCTGGACTCGCATTTAGAATTCTTCAGACCAAATTTGGGTGACGTAAGTGAAGAACATAGTGAACGTTTTCACCAAGATATCCAAACCATGGAGAGGAGATATCATGGAAAATGGGACGAAGCTATGATGGGCGATTATATCTGGTGTTTAATACGAGATAATCCACGGGACTACAAGAGAAAAATCGCTCAAATGTACATTTTTAAGCATTATCCGTTTAGATTTGTGAGCATATTTGTGTGCATATTATATTTGGGTGCATTATATATACATTATATATGCATTATATGTACACATTATATACATTATATATACATTATATATCTTTAAATATGAAATATATTTATTTTCCTTTCCTTTTCTTTATTGTGATTTTGCTCTCTGATAAGCCACAAGGTACAAAAAATAGATTATGGTTTTCAGAAGAAACTAGAGTTTTCACGAGAAAACTAATGCGATTTTTTAATTCAGTGCACCCAAAAACATAAAGAAATACCAAAAAATAAGATAAACACAAATTTTTCAAAATTTTGTTACATAGTGAATTATCAATGTGGAGATATTATTAGATCTTAACAAGGAATATATATATATATATACCAGGTGAACCAAAAGTAGGTGGACAGTAAATGATAACGTTTATTTTGAGAATACATATACAATTATATTTAATTTTTTTGTATACTATAATACAAATTAAAAAAAAAATTAACTTATACCAATACAATACAAAAGCACTGAAAATTTTATCAACGCAGGTGCTCAAATTGCTGTCCATCACAATTTACACAGCTTTGAAGTCTACCTTTCACACTTCGACAAACATTTTTGCACAAGTTTCTTTGTGCATTAATTTCTTGAAATGCATCTCTGATGTAATTTTTCAAATCACCAACACTTCGTGGTTTTCGACTATAAACTTTGTCCTTGAGTACTCCCCAAAAGAAAAAATCCATTGGGGTAAAGTCAGGTGAACGTGCAGGCCATTCAATTGGACCTCTTCGGCCGATCCATTTCTCGGGAAATGTTTCATGAAGATACTCACGGACTGCTCTTGAATAATGTGGAGGGGCCCCATCTTGTTGGAAATAGGTAGAGGTCATGTGAATTAGGCTGTTGTTGTAAGTGTTGAACAACTTCATTCATTAGAATTTCGAGACACTTATCACATGTGACTGTTCCATCAACAAAAATTGGTCCTAAAACACCAGAACTTGAAATACCATCCCAAACAGTGACACTAGGCTGGTTTAGTTGCTGCTCTAATGTTAAATGCATGTTCTCACTATACCAGTAAACACAATTATGTCGGTTAACATGACCTGATAATTTGAAAGAAGCCTCATCAGTCCACACAATGTTATCTAAAATTATTGGATTTCCTTCAATTTCGTTCAGCATGATCTCACTAAATTGCAGCCGCCTGTCTGGGTCATCCTCCAATAAGCCATGAATTAGCCATGGACGATAAGCTTTCAACCCAATAGATTTCAGAATTCGTATAATATAATATAACACAAACACCATAGTTATAATGAACACCATAGTTATAATATAATATAACACAAACCCTATTCAACCTACTGTCCACCTACTTTTGGTTCACCTGGTATATATATATATATATATATATATATATATATATATATATATATATATATTAGTGGTGGACAGGATGTCAGTTTTCAACATCTGCGAATGCGGATGCGGATCTTTAATTTCAATATCCGCGGATGCGGATATTTAGTTAATCTATCAATATAATATAGAATTATGAATATATGACATAATTTTTCAAATTTAGTGATATTACTATTATGGCAGGCAATGCATAAGAATTAAAATTAATATTAATGTTTTCATTATGATAAAAATAATAACTTTCTCAAGAGTTTCAACCACAGAAAATTCAATGAAACAAGTTTCATTCAATTTTCTGTGTTACCAGGTATTTATATTTTGAGGTTTATATATTTGTTTGTTCATTAATAACACTGGGCAACACGTATTTTATTGAATGATATCTGACACTTGATTCTAGGTAATTTGGGTGCGCTGAATACGAATTTCAACTCGGTTTGGCTCTATCAGGTCCTGATTCTTGTCGACAGCCTATGTGCCATTTTCCAGATTTTTCAAATTAGGACTAAAAAATTAAGTCATGTGTTAAATTTTTTTTTCAAGTTTCATGAATACAAGCAGTTCAAACTACAGTAAAATTACATTATAACGATAGAAATGACTTAAAATAAAAAAACAAACAGATATGAAGCTTTCACTGTGGCAAAAATTTTCTTTTGTAAGACTTTCTAGCGTATTTGCTTGTTGATGGCAGGTCTCTTTTCAAGCACCAGCAGTAATCAGCCATCATGTGGGAATCCCAGCGGCCTTGGTACCGTTCCTCCATAATTTTATATCTTGGTGGAATCTCTCCCCTTGTTCGTCACTTACATCACCTAAATTACTTGGAAATTGGTCAAGATGACTATTCAAAAAATGCATTTTTATGCTCATATTGCAACCTAACTCTTTGTAGTCCCTTAAAAGTTTTTTTACGATTTCTTCGTAGTTATCTGCCCTATAATTGCCTAAAAAGTTTTCTATCAAGTCCACGAATGAGAACCAGCCATTTTTTTCGCGTTCATTCATGACATTAGGAAAATTGCTGTCTTTAATCATTGTTTTATTTGTGGACCGTCGAAAATTCCCGCCTTGATTTTTCATAACTTAAACTTGGAAATTTTGAAGTTATGTATTTGAAACACTCGCCGTTCGTATCTAAAGCTTTTACATATTGTTTAATGAGGCCTAGTTTTATATGCAGAGGAAAATATGATTTATCTCTGCTCACTAAAGGTGGATTAATTACGTTTTTTTCTCCGACAGTAAGTGATGTTCGTGCTGGCCAGATTTGTTTGAAATAATGTTCTTCCTTGGCTCTGCTGTCCCATAAGCAAAGGAAGCAGGGATATTTAGTATACCCTCCTTGTTGTCCTAGCAGAAAATTAACCATTTTTAAGTCAACACATATGATCCACTCGTGCTCCCTATATTTGATAAGATTTAAAACCTTTTCTATATTCATACTTTTCTTTTAATTTTGTTGAGTGCCCAATCGGTATCGAACCGTATAGATTGCCATTATGCAACAACACACACTTAAGACTTCTTTTCGAACTGTCTAAAAACAAGCGCCAATCATTTGCATCGTAAGACTCAACCCCCATCTTCTTAACAAACCAACTATGTCGCAGCAATTACTAAACTATCCTCTGTTCTAAAATATTTAACAAGTTCTTCTTCTCTTTTTCTGTAAAATGAAATGTATGTGTTTGAAGTAAGCAAGTTTTTCTCTTTAAGTCTGAAGCTAAAATTTCCGCAGCCTTTTTGGCAAATTTAGATCCCTTACAAGATCATTCAACTCGGCCTGGTTAAACTTTTGCGGATCGTTTTGACTTTCAAATACGCTGGGGTCAAAATCGGTGTCTGACTCCTCAAAGTGCATAACAATATTTTCAGGAACATTCAACTAATTCTTGAGTTGGCAGACCCTTAAATTTTGGAATGGGGATCTCATTTGAATGTAGCACAGGTCGTATCGCGGTGTCGAAATTTGGGTACTCGATACAATGTTTATTTTTCTTAGTGAAGCCCGAAGTCTTGACAAAGCAAAGGTAGCAATCGGTCCCGTGGTTAGTAGGCTCTCGCCACACCTGATATGGAAAAAAATTGTAAAGCGTTAACAAAAGCGACGAGAGACTTGTTTTTATGAATTTTATCAAAAGTTATCACCCAAACATTTAACATTTCTATGTGTTTCAACCTTATGCAATATTTGAGATTCTTATAAACATTTTCTGTAAATTTTTGTTTATGTACCTAAGTTACAATTACATTTAGGTAAGTTACAGTATACTAGTGATTAAATTACGTAGTTTTATGAAATCATAAACTTACCATCGGAACTCCAAAAGGTATTTTGAATCCGAACCCTTCGTCCAATGTCGCAGTCTTTCAATGCATATCGTGCAGGCTTTATGTGGAGCCCACGATTTATCTTGGTCCCCCACAGTTTTATGCCAAAATAAGCTAAGTAAGCTCTTTTTACGAAGTCAGTTATATTTGCTCGTTGATGTGGAAGTGTAAAATTTCCACATATATAACAGAAGGAATCAGGGTTGTTTTTGCATTTGAACTTTCTAGTGTTTGATGACATATTGCTTGATTGTTCTGCCAATTTGTAAAGGTATTTAAAGCCCTTAATTCATATCAATTTAAGAAAATCTGAAATATAAACACAAAAAATTAGTTTAAATAGGTACTTATTATGAAATAGGTACTTACAATCTATGAAATTAAACTAGAAACACGGATGAGTAGGTACAATATAAATTACGTCTAATTAAATCAACTATATTAAATCACGATGACAAAATTACTCACTAAATCATATGCCAATTCAAAATTATGTTAATGCCCAAACTTAATTAACTAACTCAACTGACTGACTGACTGACTGATTGAATTGACTGATTAACTCTGGAAACGAGTCGCTTTTATATATTTTAGTTGTCTCTCTAGAATACTCTACAGAGAACAGGAACGCTCGAGAAAATTTTAGAATTCTATGATATTTTTAGCTTAATTTACTAATATTAAAATGGGTTAAAAATGACAAAATTAAAAATATTTTTAGGGTGTTACATATAAAATATGCATAATACAACAATACCATAACAATAGGTACAAATACCTAGATAAAAACCTAGTTGCATAATGTGTAACTGCAAAAAAACTTAGCGAGTATTGAGAAAAAAACCTTTTTATGAATACGACGAAAGAGGAGGGGTGTTGAGCAAAATCAGGACCTGATAGAGCAAAACCGAGTAAAAATTCGTGCTCAGCGCACCCAAATTACCTAGAACTAACTGTCAAATCTAATTCAATAGACAAAAAGTTGAAATTTGTTCCCCAGTGTAATTAATACTTTACATGAAATGTGAATGACTAGGCCTTATAAGCTACTTAATAAGCTAATATAATTGTAAATTGCATAATTTATTAGAGGTAATATCCGCATAACATCTGCAGTCAGAAGTGCGGATGCGGATTCGGATGTTAAAAATGATGCGGATGCGGATATCGGGTCCACCACTAATATACAGGGTGTCCCATAAGTCCTGCATCATTGGAGAAATTCATATTTTTCTATTTCTACAAACCATAATTCATATGCTCGGGATGCCAATTTCCCGTCCACCATTCTGTTCAGTGACGAGGCTGTTTTTTATGGAAATGGTGAGGTAAATCCACAGAACACCCGCTACTGGTCTCAAAACAACCCTCACTGGTATACCTCTTCAAAGGAACAAGGTGCATCTCGGGTGATTGTATGGTGTGGCATTTGGAAGGATCGCATTATAGGTCCGCTCTTTTTCGATGAACATGTCACTGGAGGCACCTACCTACGTATGCTCAAGGAAGAAGCATTTCCCAGTGTCTTGAACGAAGAAGGAAATTTCCCAACATGGTTCCAGCAAGACGGCGCTCCTGCACATTACAGCACCCAAGTAAGGGAATACCTGTACCAACAATTCCCTGGTCATTGGATAGGACGTCGAGGGCCTGTGGAATGGCCAGCTAGAAGCCCGGATCTCATGCCACTAGATTTTTATCTCTGGGGCCACTTGAAAGCGCTGGTATACGCAGAGAAAATTAGGGGTGTTGAACATTTGCGGCAGCGCATTATTGGGGCATGTAACACCATTACTCCTGATATCATTCACCGTGTGCTTGCTGACTGGGTATCACGTCTGAATTTGTGTATTGAAAACAATGGTGGACATATTGAGCACGTTCTGTAAATAAAAGCTTTTGTTTTGTTTTGCCTTTTTTTATTATTTTTCCTATGATGCCGGACTTATGGGACACCCTGTATATATATATATATATATATATATATATATATATATATATATATATATATATATATATATATATACAATAAAACACTAATTCTTTATTACAACAAATACGCAATGGTTGAGAATGTTTTACTAAATAGTTTAGCATACAAAATGATAAAGTCATACAAAATGATCTCAATTTGCCATAGATTAACATACTGTAAATGACACAGCTATACCCGGTTCATAGTTAGTATTTTGTCCTCAGTATTTTGGTTCTCAATGGGGTTGAGGTCACAATCCTTACTAGGCTAGTTCTGTAGTTCTAGATTTCGCTGCTCCTCGAACCACCTTCTAACAATCCTGGCGGTGGATGGGAGAGTTGTCCTGCAAATGGATTTTAAATATTAAAAATAAAAATATATCTCATCCATACGCTTCACAGTAACCCACTATTCGAGATAGGTTTTAACCCCTATGTATTAGGGGTTTCTCTCAGCTAAATGTAATTGTGCGCCGTTATACAAATAATACAGTCTGCAGTTATCCAGAAAATTCTAAAGTGTTGTCATAGTACTGAAAGAGTTAAATAACAATTTTATGACCATTATTCGTCCCATGTAAATGTGGAAACCAGACATACAAATGCGTGTAAAACATAAATCTTACTCTAGTAATAGTATAATATTCTATAACACACAAATACAACATACCTGCATAAAGATAATCTTCTCAGGATAGGGCAAGGCATACGCGCGTACAGAAGGCAGCATCACCTCCTCCAGACAGACACAAGAAAACCTACAGACTCGACACGACCATTACACCCTTCAATACAGACCAGACCACCAAGATCATCAAAAACATTAAGAATTCGAAGGCTACTGGACCAGAAAACATCTAACATACACCTTAAACACTTGGGCCCACAGGGAATACTAGCTCTCACAAACATCAGCACATATTCATACCAACACTGTATTATTCCTGACATATGGAAACAAGATAAAATTATTACACTGCTCAAACCAAACAAAAATCCAACAGATCCATTACTTTACTATGCACACCTTCCAAAGTAACAGAAAGACTAATCTTACAAATCACCAACCCACACATACCACTATCGCCTACTCAACATGGATTCAGACCTCACCACTCAACCACGACATTACTCACTAACCTCACGCAGCACATCATGGATGGCATCAACTCCAGACGACCAGCTCAACGTACACTATTAGCAACAATAGACATTAGTAAAGCATTTGACGCTATCCCACGTTTCCCTCTCATAAACAAAATACTCAACACAAACATGCACCATCATACCAAAAGGTGGCTGAGCAACTATCTTTCAGGAAGATACTCACATGTCACATTTAATGGCAAGTCATCCAAAAACAAGCTTTTTCCGAACGGGGTCCCTCAAGGCTCTGTTCTCTCACCAACACTCTTCAACTTATACACGCATGACATTCAAACACCCACAGATAACAAGCTTACCTTATTATCATATGCAGATGACATCACTCTAACATCCACCCACAACAACTTCGACACCGCTACAAATAACCTACAAACATACATAAACAGTATAGAAGACTGGCTCACATACAATAGACTCAAAGTAGCGCCCACAAAATCAACCATCACCTTGCCTACAAGCAACACAAAAGAACACCAGGTAATTCCACAGCTTACACTAAAGAACATCAACATTCCACACACTCACAGGACCAAAATACTTGGGTCATACAACACATCATTATCTTTTGCAAACCACATTCAGGACATTAAAAACAAATGTACGTCAAGACTTAACACGCTTAGGGTACTAACAGGCACAAACTTTAGACACCAGCAGGAAACAACATCACTCGTATACAAACAATATATTCGCTCAGTTATGGACTATGCTAGCCCCTGCTGGGCACCCATTATCTCAAACACACACATAAACACCTTACAGACAATACAAAACAACGCACTTCGTATCATTACAGGATGTACTCAAACAACACCAATAGAACACCTGCACACAGAAACAAAAATACTGAAAGTTAAGGGACATTTAGACAGGGGAACACAATTCATGGCAGCAGCGACAACTAACCCACAACACCCTTGCCACTACACGTACAATCATGCACCAACACCTCGCACCATTAAGGTAACACCAGAGAGACATTATAACCACATACTCCATTCCATACCACGCCACACAGACATCACACAGTACAGAAAACACATACACACACACCTAACCCACAAAACACTGACACGACTCGGTCCGAATGCGGTCCTAGGTGCGAAACCGCCACCCATTGACAGGTCAGAGACCAGCCTGAGCAGATCGGATCGAGTTAACTTAGCCCGATTCCGATGTGGTCATCACCCCAACTTACAGACATATAAACACAGACTAGACAACTCCACAGACGACACCTGCCACCTGTGCCAGAACACACCACAAACAATTGAACACATTATGACAGACTGTACCGCTCTAGCACAACAACGAACACAACACAACATCACTAGTGCGCTGAACCTCTGGTCCACTCCGGAGAGGGCGATCGGTTACCTGCTTGCCGCCGGCTTGCTCGATCAGGGTAGACTGATCGGCTAACCAACAACAACAAATCACCTCCATGATCTCTATATATTGATCTGCCGTAAGCTTCCCGTGGATCTGAGTCAGCACTCCTAGTCCTTGCAGGTGCATCCATCCCCACACAATCGCCGTCACGTGCCCAGTGCCACTTCGTAAATATTTTGGCGGCATATCTCGTGTTGTCCTGTCGCCAACACTGAAGACGGCCGTCAGTTGTAGACGCAAATGACTTTTCATCAGAGAAGATAATTCTGCTCCAGTATGCAATATTATCATTTATATACTGGCGAACAAACGAGAGCCTGGCCTAACGGTGCTGTTCCTCGATCCTCTCTTTTTTGGCAGGAGTACGGTGGTGATATCCTGCTTCATCCAACCGTCTCCTTACGGTGTCCACTGACACACCCATATGTAATGTCTCCCGGATGGCGACTGCGTTGATGATAGGATCGTTCTGCACTCCGTTGATTACACTAGGCAACAAAGATTTTGTTACAGAAGACCAAATAGGTGCTCCTAGCTAATTTCGGTATGCTGATTTCAAATCTATAATTAGATTTTTTCTATCACGTCTAGATTTTGTGTAAAATGCAAATCACTTTTAGTAAAATTTTCTACCACGTCCAGATTTTGGTTTTAATCGGCTTAATGCCAGTAATATGAAACTTGCTTTTCAAGGTTAAAGCAATTTTTTTTGCCAACTATATACAAATTCGAACAATTTTGATAAATAAAATTTATCCCGAGTTGGCAACACTGAGTCAAGAGCATAGTAACGGGCAACGGCCCAACGGTCAGTCGCTACGTGACAGTCAAGCAGAACGGTTGTTGAAGCTCTCTGCTGATGAGCAAGTGACAGGTTGTGGTGACTTGTGTGTTTTTATAGCATTTGTTTTGTACTACGGTGTGTATTTCTTTTTATTTTGCACATCGTAATAATTACTTTCTACGTTTTTTCAGATATTGTATGGTAATTCAAAATGGCATCAAATAGACGTGCTTGTGTAAATCACCCAGACAACTTCTGCTTTGTCTGTGGACAATATACACCTAAGCCACAACGTAGAAACATAACAACAAAGATTAAACTTGCCTACAAGTGTTATTTTGACTGTAAGTTAGGAGACCAACAGAGGGACTGGGCACCACATATTTGCTGTGCACAGTGCAATGCAATGTAAATAGCTTGGATGAATGGTAAAAGAAAAGCTATGCCGTTCTCAGTCCCCATGGTTTGGCGTGAGCCGAAAAATCACTTCAATGATTGTTATTTTTGTTTGACAAAGATTGCTGGTTTCACAAAGAAAAACAAATCAAAGATCACGTACCCAAACTGCGAATCAGCAATGAAACCAGTACCACATGATGAAACAAATCCACACCAGTTCCACCAGCAACGATAACAGACAGCAGTTCATCTGAAGATTCTGCTAGTGATATAGAAACAGGGAAAGATGGCATATATGTTCCAGATGCAAATATTTCCCCACATTTGTTAAGTCAAGCGGAGTTAAATGACTTAGTGCGCGATTTGGAATTACCAAAAGAAAAGGCAGAGTTGCTTGGTTCAAGACGGTGTGTATTTCTTTTTATTTTGCACATCGTAATAATTACTTTCTACGTTTTTTCAGATATTGTATGGTAATTCAAAATGGCATCAAATAGACGTGCTTGTGTAAATCACCCAGACAACTTCTGCTTTGTCTGTGGACAATATACACCTAAGCCACAACGTAGAAACATAACAACAAAGATTAAACTTGCCTACAAGTGTTATTTTGACTGTAAGTTAGGAGACCAACAGAGGGACTGGGCACCACAAATTTGCTGTGCACAGTGCAATGCAATGTAAATAGCTTGGATGAATGGTAAAAGAAAAGCTATGCCGTTCTCAGTCCCCATGGTTTGGCGTGAGCCGAAAAATCACTTCAATGATTGTTATTTTTGTTTGACAAAGATTGCTGGTTTCACAAAGAAAAACAAATCAAAGATCACGTACCCAAACTGCGAATCAGCAATGAAACCAGTACCACATGATGAAACAAATCCACCACCAGTTCCACCAGCAACGATAACAGACAGCAGTTCATCTGAAGATTCTGCTAGTGATATAGAAACAGGGAAAGATGGCATATATGTTCCAGATGCAAATATTTCCCCACATTTGTTAAGTCAAGCGGAGTTAAATGACTTAGTGCGCGATTGGAATTACCAAAAGAAAAGGCAGAGTTGCTTGGTTCAAGACTTCAAGAATTTAATCTTCTCCAACCAAACACCAAAGTTTCCCATTTCCGCCATCGCCATTTGCAGTTTTCATCATTTTACTTACAGGAGAAGAAAACGTTTGTTCTGCCACGATATCAGTGGTCTGATGCAAGGGATTGGCTGTCGCTATGATCCAAAAGAATGGAGACTGTTCATTGACTCTAGTAAAGCTAGCCTTAAAGCTGTATTACTGCACAACGGCAATGAAAAACCTTCAATACCTGTAGCACATGCCACTGGCCTTAATGAGACTTATGAATCGATGAAACTGCTGCTAAGACTCATCAAATATAAGGACCACACATGGAATATTTGTGGCGACCTTAAAGTTGTATCATTACTTCTTGGGTTACAGTTGGGCTACACAAAGCATATGTGCTTTTTGTGTCTATGGAACAGCAGAGATGACAAGAACCACTACAAAAAACATGATTGGCCATCTAGAACTGAACATGTTGTTGGTAAATACAATGTGAAACACCCAGCACTTATTGACCCTCAGAAAGTACATCTTCCACCACTTCACATTAAACTTGGCCTTATGAAAAATTTCGTGAAGGGTATGGATCATCAAGGTAGTGGTTTCCAATATTTAAAGGATAAATTCAAAGGAATATTGACAGATGCTAAGCTAGAAGCTGGAGAGTTTTCACTGGACCACAGATCCGCAGTGTCATCCACGACTCATCGTTTCCATCTAACCTAAATGAGAATGAACTAGAGAGCATGGAATCTTTCGTTGAAGTTGTCAAAAATTTTCTTGGAAACCACAAAGCTGAAAACCACCGTAAAACTCGTAGAAAACATGCTTAAATCTTATGAAATAATGGGATGCAGAATGGTCCTTTGAAAATTCATTTTTTACATTCTCATCTTGATTCTTCCCGGCCAACCTTGGGGCTGTAAGTGACGAGCATGGTGAGCGCTTCCACCAACAGATCTCAGTTATGGAAAACAGATACCAAGGTAATTTCAACCCAAATATGATGGGAGATTATGTTGGTTCTGCAGAAGGAGAGCTCGTCATCCTACAAGCGACAAAGGAAGAGGACACACCAAAGTTTCACTTAAGAACAGAGAATTTGCCTTTCAGTAGTAACAACAAAATACTAACGCGCTTGGGTGGATGGTTGGGCGCAGGGGTGGTAACTCCGCCAGCGGAATTCCGCTGTCTGTCTTAAGCCAGATATAAAGGAGGAAAGACATCCCTGTTCACACTAATTATTTAAGTATGCTTAACATAAAACGTGGCACGGAAAAGTAGCTTAGACGGCTTTCGTAATAGAAGCGGGTGAGAAAAAAATGAAAATAGGGGTTTTCGGTTACACAAAATCTGGACGTGATAGAGAAATTTTGATATCAGATCTGAAATCAGCATCAGCGCTTTAGTAGGAATCAGTAGTTCACGTGTCTGTAACAAAAAAAAGTTGAAATTTGTTGCCTAGTGTTATTCTCCGGTCTTCTTCTGGGGTGGTCTTTCTTGGTGTCCCACACTTAGGACGATTTAGCAGATTCCCAGTCTCCTGCCACCTCTGCACCCAGCGTCGAACAGTAGACTTCGAAATTCCCAGTTATATGGCTGTGTCAGCTACAGAGAGGCCTGCTTCTCGCATACGAATTATCCGGCTTCGCTGTTCAGTTTTATCTTGAGCTGGATTCATTTTCAGAGTCGGTGTTCGTCATACGGTGTAGAAATATGGTATGAACATAGATCATGCCAGTAACCATGTCAACACCTAGGTTTGTCCCATGAACGTCATTTCACAAACATTAGTATAATATTGTATGAGTTTATAAGTATATATACTATAAACCAGGTTAATTTCGCGGCAGCAAATTTTCACTCTTCCATATCCTTGGACGAATTTGCGGCATCATAATTTCGCGGTCAACAGTTGCTACTTATAATCTTACAGATTAAAATGACGTTATGAATGACGACATTTATTCTGGACTGTGATTGGTCGAGGTTGAGGTCGTATATCAAGGCAAGTTTTACCTCTTGGTATGCGGATAAAGTTTCAGCAGCCCTCAACGTAAATGAATCTCCCAGTGAGATAGATTTGAAGCTCTCCACACTGAAACCTATTCATGCTAAATGGATTGTCTCTGCAAGGAATAACCTACACAAAATGACGGAGACCATTCGGAAGGGTTGGGAAATTAGCGGCATTCATGACATTCTTGTTATACAGTAATAATACAATATAATTTAAAATGTTTTTACTGCTTTTACTTTACAATGTTTTATTACAATATACCGAATTTACTTTTCAAATAAAGTATTTTAATGATCTAAGTTTTATTTTCTTACTATCTTATAGCCTACGCGAAAAACGTGAAAATTTCCTGCCGGCGAATATTTTGCATTCACTTGTATATAAAAAGTTCTTTTGTAGTAGCTGTTCATATAGATTTGCAGTAATCGTAATGGAACCTTATTATTGTATAAGACTAGTAAACTACATGCAGTTCAACGCTGTTCACGATCATATTAATTGTTTACCTTTATGAACATAGACATTACATTATAATTACCTGTATGTCAATGACTGCACATTCAATTGTCCTTTAGCTATACAGTATATGTCTGTGTTATATGTTGTTCGACTCGGTTGTCCCCCTTCCAACCCACCTTCCCCCCAGTTGGGGTACCTTGACTATCACTGCGGCGTTTACACGTGTACGGAGTCGTCTGTGAGGCGAAGAACATTACATATGGGGCAACTGTACATTGAGTGATATCAGCTGTTACCATAATTTCAGACTTTCTTACTCAAAATCATTAAGTGTTATATTAAAAAAGGATATAATGAAGGTTAGATTAAGTTAATTAAGCTACTTAGATTCGGTTAAATGTCATCATTCAAAATTGGAGATGTAAAAAGATCGCGGTTTCAAACAGTAACAACGACTGTGTGTGTAAAACTGCTAAGTTTATTAGAATGTCATATACGTATAAATTCGTGAATAGAAACCCCTCCTCTAATTTTGCATTCATTAGGTACCTCCCATCAAAGTACACCTTCGAGAATGCCATTAATTCTTTAAAGCGCAGAAATTACACTCTTCGGTGCGAGTCGCATCAAGGGAAACCGCATCTGCGAATCCCGTATCCTTTGGTATATACAGAGGCTTAAAATGTTAGCAAAACGCTGTCTGTTTGTTTGTTTATTTATTTTAATTTACTTTTATCTTGAGTAATATGCAGAGTATGAAACAGTGCCCGAGATGTATTTATTCTGAAACCTAGATTCGGAATTTCAGTCAAAAAAGAGAAAGAAAAACGATGGCCCGCCCTCAAAAATTATATGGAGATACGTAGGTAGTTACGCACGTTTGAAGCATAATTTTGAAGGCGTTTGTATCAACCGTTGCTTTCGAGCGAATGCGATAGAATAATAATTAGTAAAAAGACGTAACATGCGAGGTTTTGTTAAATAAGATTTTGACTTTTTTTATGAAAAGTTTATTAAGAACAATATGTAGCTTTCTCCTTCAAATTACACGCACATATATGGGGAGGGGGAGTGTTTGTATGTGTGGTAGGGGTGAGTGGAGGGGGTGGGTGTGTACTCTATCATACGATCAGAAATGTATTTCTCATGTATAACTGGTTAAAAAAGTCTTGTCATAAAAACTACTCGTTTCTTACTGATTTGTAAGAAACGTGCAGTTTGGGAGGTTTGGTAGAATGTATCCTGCCTTTTATGTAACTCACAAATAACCGATTTTTTTAACCGACTGTACACATGTGATGGAATGTGATTAAAAAAAAGACTGGAGGGGGGGGGGGGAAGGAGGAAAGAATGAGACAAAATGATGGGAGAAAAATGAGATTGCGAGTAGAAGAGGCCAGATAACCAGGCTAAACCATGCGCACGTAGGCTTGGTGCTCCGAACCCCAGGTTCTCCTTACCCCATAAGGTGTCCAGAAGGCCCCCTAACAATGTGACAACAAAGGCCAGCGACGAAACGTCAACACCTTTTCGCCGGATGGAAGAAAAAGTTCTGTACCCCCAAGGAAGAGGAAGAGAAGGAGGGAAGAGGAAGAGAAGGAGGGAAGAGTAAGAGAAGGAGGGAAGAGGAAGAGAAGGAGGGAAAAACGGAGGATCAAAAAACGCCCGTCGCTCATCCCTAACTCCTCTCCTCCACGGAGGGAGGATTACAACTACAGTCTCGAAAAAAAGTTCGCCAAGAAACAGCATTTTTAAAAAAAGCATAAAAAAAAATCACTAATCAATAATAAGTTTTTAATTTTTTAAATTTTATTACAGGCACTAAAAAAAATAAAGTACCCAACGAAAAAAAATCAATAGTACCAATTAGTAATTTCTTATGCTTTTTTAAATACTTTATACTACTTCTAGTCGAACTTTTCCCGGAAACTGTACATGCCTATTTCTGTATATTATCAAATTCTATTCTTTCTAATTTTATTTATAAAAAAATTAACCCAACCTAAACTAATTTAACCTAACCTAGCTGATAACCCTTCCATTAACGCCCAACATTCTAAGGAAATTGTATACATAAATCATAAACTTGTGAACTGATTTAATCCTGAAACACTCAAACGAGCTCCTATTTATTAACACATTTTACTATTTTTTATGAGAATACTTTTGAGAAATTGGGAACAGTCTCAATTTTCACAAATGCAAAGTAGAAAGAGCACATATACTGTATATATATGTATGTATATATGTGTGTGTGTGTGTGTGTGTATATATATATATATGTTATTTATGACGTAGCAGCAACAATAATAATAGTCAGTCATATCAGTAATAATAATAATAATATATAATTAATAAATAATAATAATTAATAATAATAATAATAATAATAATAATAATAAATGTCAGTAATAACAGCATCAATATGACTTAATTAAATTCTTGTTGTAGATTATAATAATATTAGCCAGCGAAGTACATAAGAAATTATCAGTATATATACAGTGGTGAGCTGGAGCCGGTTCGCACCGGTTCGCGCGAACCAGTTGTTAAAATTTTGAAGCATTTTAGAACCGGTTGTTAAAAATTGTTACGAAAACAAATATTGTTATAAAATGATCTTAAAACCGAATAATCTTATGAAACGGTGTACAAAATAATAATCTTGAAGCTATTTTGTAATTACTATCTAATTAGCAATAACTAATATACTTAAATATTCTTCATATTTTCTTCTTTTCAAATTTATTCTAAATTTATTTATTTTTTATTGTTAAGTACGAGTACAACTCCCAATGACACAATGCATTGCCACTTCTTATGAAGAAAGGTACAAAAACTACATACTGTGGCACATCCTTTAAATCAGAACTTTTTATATAGGGAACCGGTTGTTAAGATTTTGGCAGCTCATCACTGTGTGTATATATATATATATATATATATAGGGTGCACCATAAGTCGCTTTACCTTCGTATTATAACGAAACTCACTTCGGTAAAGCGACTTATGGCCCACCCTGTATATCAGAATACGAGGCCCAGAACTATTTAGCGTGCTGCCAAAAGAACTACAGAACCTTCAACATACCAACATGAATAATTTCAAGAACCAGCTGGACAGGTTCTTGTGCAAAGTCCCTGTCCAGTCATGCGTGGCTGGCTACGATGGCAGGAGGAGACCGGAAACCAATTCTCTCCTTCACCAAATCACGCAAATGAGGTGGGATGCAGCAGAATGGTCAACCGCAGGTCGATCCTGAACTGTTGTTCGAAGGTATCAGAATGAAGTATATATATATATATATATATATACACCAGGTGTCCACAAAAAATTTTCCCAAACATCGAGTTTAACAACATTACGTGCAAGCTCTATCGGAGCACCAGCATGACTTCCCTAGTAACGAAAGTTTTGCTTATTAATCTCCCTAGACAGATGTACAGTCACCTGCAATAGATCTGCTCTACCCTCTCCCAGATGTGGTGGCAACGCAGTCCCTCTTTCTCCCCCCCCCCTTCACTCCTTCCCTCTCCTCCTCCCCCTCTTCCTCTCGCTATACCCCCATTTCGTTCTCCCCTTAACTTTCGCATCTCTCTCTCTCTCTCTCTCTCTCTCTCTCTCTCTCTCTCTCTCTCTCTCTGTTCCCTCCTCCTGCCTCGTTGTTATTTTCTTTCGATTTACCTTCATTCTTATTTTCCTGTTTCCTTCCCCTTCACCTCATATTAATACATGACCCTTCTCTTTCCCCCACCCCATGCTCCCCGATTATTACCTCTTCCCATGTCTCTCATTCCTCGCACCCTATCAACTACTTCTGTCATTTGTGTTTTTCCTCCTTTCCTTTTTACCTTCCTTCCTAATCCTTCCTAATCCATTCTCTTTTACATAATAGCTAACTGACTCACTCGCTCAAGCATTTAATTTTTAATAAAACATCCTCTATAAATACTCAAATATATATAAACAGCTTCCGAAAATGTTCGTGTTTCTCTTTTAAATAATACACCAAAAACGACGCAAAACGAGATCAAACCGTCGACATGAAATCGCACAATAGCTGAAATTAATCATTATAATGTAGAGGAATGCAACACTTATTTGTAAGTGTTAATATCGAATCACGATATGACAAGAAGTATTGCATTACGAATGAGCCCAAAATTCGAAGTACACTGTAATTTGGCGTGTCAGATTACGATTCAAATAGCATCTAATTTTAAAATGTGATTTGAATCCAGTGACGAAATATATTAAATAATATATATTAATCTGTATGTAAAAATGAATAATTCTAATTATCCATTTTTGCATATAAAGTCCAAACTCGCGTGTCACTCTAATTGTATATAAAATGCAAGTTTTGAAAAATTTAAAATTTTCTTTCTATTTTATTTTCGCGAAGTAATTAATTGATGAATTATTTCTTTTTTAAATTACCTAATCCTTTTGAAGATTAAGCTTAATCATGTAATCGTGTTAAATTCTGCAGTGTTCATTTTTTTTATACATTCTTTCTTAGTTGCAAAAGATGAAGTCATAATTTGCCAAAACTCTAAATTAATAGTTAATTTTAAATTTTAAGCACATTTAATTTTAATCCATAATAAAATGCATATTTCAATTTCCATTTTTAGTTAACTCGGCAAATCATAACATGAGAGCTGTCAATATGCTGTTTAAAAGAAAACTATCTTGTTTATCTGTCAATATGCTGTTACAGCCAAAATTTACCTTTATCTTCAACTATTTTGCAAAAAAATTCAGCCTATTGAGAATAAAAAATAAAAGAAGTCAACATTAAATAATAATTATGTCACCAAATTATTAGTATATAAACTCTTGTAATTTATCAAATCATCATTCTGATTACCCTGATCTGACCTAGAGGCTAATATTTTAGAAGCAGTAAAATTCAGTCAGAGGATTTCTTTGTCTTCTCCTCTGAGCCCTGCTTTCTCCACAGAACTTAGTTTTAAAAGGAAATTAAATAGGGAACAGTCAGATAATTTAATAAGTTTTCACAGAACCCTCCAATCCACTACAAGAAGAAATCGGAATGTAGTATAAAAGAAACTACTGCGATTCCCTACAAGGTACCAGCTACCACAGAGTGAGAAAATCCGTTGCTGTCACCTAACCAAAACCCCCGTCAACCTCGAACCACCTAAAGCCATAGACGGAGGGTTAACATGTATATATTATAGGATAACTGCCCTGTTCATACTTCCAGGATCATCAGGCGGTGGTTTCAGGAACAACGAAATGTCGAACTACTGAACTGGCCCACCAAAGGGTGTGACCTAAACCCCATTGAAAATTTGTGGACAAATGTGGTTAACGCTTGGGAGCCTGGGCACGAGCGGACATCTCGGCACCTGCTGGAACACACCATGGCAGAGTGGGAACGTTTCCGCACGAACCCACAAGTCATCTACAATCACGTGGCATCTGTTCCAAGTAGGCTACGAGAGGTTATTAATAATAATGGAGGATGGACCAAGTATTGAGTAACTGTGTATAATAATGTTATGGTTGTGATGTAGTAAATATATTTACTTATGATAAATATATTTATGATAAATATATTTATGATAAATATATATTTATGATAAATATATTTATGATAAATATGTATTTATGATAAATATATTTATTTATGATTGAAAGTTTTTAAAGTATCCCACGTTTGTGAAATAACCTACTGTAACTACTCTATTCCCTAAATTTAGGAATAATGCATGAATAAAATACATAGGCGTCCTAGCATTACCACCAAAACTACAGTGAACAATATATTTATTCTGTCATTGGTATAAAATAAAAGTATTACCATGACAACACCTGAGAGGGGGAGGAGGAGAGGGAGGGAGTGAGGGTGTGGGACTGGGGTTTAAGTGGAACTGCGTTGCCTCCACATCTCGGAGAGGGTGGAGCGGAACTATTGCAGGGGACTGTACATAACACTCGTCAGTGAAGTGGATGTGTTTCAAAAACTCAGGATCTTCTTCCAGCTTTGCTAACATCCATGTTGCAAATTCCATTCGTTTTTTTTTTAACATTTGGCATTGAAACTTGTGAATGAATTTTGTATGGAAAAAGGCTTAATTCGGTACGGAGTATACAATCCACAGACGTTCGTGAAATACCTACTTCTGCTGACAAACGTCGAATTGACTTCTGCGGAGTGCGCGCAATAATTTCATGAACCATATTTACGTGTTGTACAGTTCTTGTGGATTCATATTCTCTGCGAAGGTTCCTCTGCACCTGCGTCACAGAATTTGTCATATAAAACCACTCAACGATCTTGATTTTCTGTTCCAGCAAACACGGCATTACTGTTTGAGGGTTAAGCCATTAAAAATGTATAGGTATATACGGAATAAAAACCTAATTTGTTACCTTTCTGTAAAGAAATCCCCAATAATAAAATATGCATCCATTATAAAATGACGAGCAAATAAAAGTTGGAACATTTGGGGAGAATTTCTCTCTCTCCTCTCTCTCTCTCTCTCTCTCTCTCTCTCTCTCTCCTCTCTCTCTCTCCTCTCTCTCTCTATATATAATATATATATATATATATATATATATATATATGGGAATGAACTCAGAATGGTCCCCTGAGTCTTTTATGATACACACAGACCGTGCATGGAACAAGAAACTCTTCTGGGATAATTAAATCCACTATAGTCCGAATAAGTAATGGTAAATGACAAATACCATAGTTTTTCTTTTTCATGATGCTAGCCCGACGTGGGCAACGGGTCACTCGCAAAGAGGTCCCATAAATATAGCTTCCCTCACCAGCTATCTGCAAAGCAGACAGGATCCAGCTTTGGGACATGGCTAGGCTGCTTTAAACCCTAGATCCATGTCCCAAAGCTGGATCCTGTCTGCTTTGTAGATAGCTGGTGAGGGAAGCTATATTTATGGGACCTCTTTGCGAGTGACCCGTTGCCCACGTCGGTCTAGCATCATGAAAAAGAAAAACTATGGTATTTGTCATTTACCATTACTTATTCGGACTATAGTGGATTTAATTATCCCAGAAGAGTTTCTTGTTCCATGCACGGTCTGTGTGTATCATATATATATATTATATATATACCCTTTCTAATCCTCTGACCATCTAGTGTTCCGTTAGACTTTGCCAAGTATGGAGGTGGATGTAAACATTGTGTATTTACCTATTGAGGTAATTTAATTTTAGTTTTTATAGTGATGAAATTTAATTTAATTTTAGTTTTTATAGTGATGAAATTTAAATGATTTTAATTTTGTATTGATGCAATTTTCATTTGCTTTAAGGTTTTAATTTTAATGGTTTTAATATTGTATTGATGTAACTTTCACTTTCAATTTTGTTTTAAGGTTTTAAGACTTAACTCACTGATGATGACAAAAGATTTGTCGAAACGTCTGATGTACAAATAAATGAAAATGTTTGCCGTTGTGTTGATCCTTCTTTTCATCTGTAAGCTCCGGTTCCCTAAGGAGAAGTCAATAGCTTTTATATATATATATATATATATATATATATATATATATATATATATTATATATAATATATATATATATAATATATATATATATATACAGTGCTCGAAGTGGAAATTTTAAAGCAAGGGTGTGGTCTTTAAAAATTTTGGTTAACGTTGCCCTCATATTTTAAGAACAATACAATTTTAAAAGGCATTCTAACACGATAACTTAAGTTTAGTTCAATTTTTCAAGCATACAAAACTGTATTAAATTTTAAAAATTAGCTATTAGTTTTGTCAATTATATGTTGCAAAAAAGTTAATATGCGGTTAACTTTTTTTATTCGTGTAAAGGGACATAAAAATGCATTTATAAAGCTCTATTTAATTGCATATAATTGATTACATCAAGATATTTATATAAAAAAAAATTTGTTTATGGCATAAAATATAAAAATAGGTATTTAAAATATAAAAATAGGTAATTAAAATGCAAATTTATTCAATAATATTGTTTAAACAAAAAAAAATATGCTAGATTAAAATATTAAAAACAGATTCATATCCGTAGGAATTACTGCTTCAGGTTTTTAGCTTGGCAAGCTGTATAATCCACATCTCGTTTTCCTTTTGCAATCCATTTTCTTGCATAGTCTTCTGGTTGAAGAGAAGTTGTGGTGGTCCTGCAATCTTAAGGAAAAGTAATTTGGATGCTGCATCAATATTTATACAATTTCTTGCTGATGTAATAGTGAGATTCATGCAGCTGAATGAGCGTTCACATTCGCTCGTTGAAATAATTACTGAATTTATTGTCGCTAATAATGATTTTAGTGTAGGCGGTACATCTTTTCCTTTATTTTGAATATATTCTCTAAATCCTTGCGCCGAATCTTTGATGGCACTCGAAACTCATCACTCAAAAAACGAATGCTTTTTCACCAAAGCAAATATCTTCATCCATAGGCCATTCACAGGATCTAAAACTTCTAAGTTTTTATTAATTCTTTATATTATCATCGTATCTGCTAACATCTGATATAGTTCTAATAATTGTTGCAACACCAGCTTTTTTTCCTGGCATGTTTGATGCACCATCACATGCAAATGACACCAGCAAGAAGACAAATAATCTTGTGTAAAACCTAAATCTGAGAGCCTTTTAAGTAACACTGATGCAACTTCTTCTGCAGTTGTTATTTCTAATTCGACAAGATCCAGAAACACACTTGTAGCTGTATCTTCTGCTGGAAACTGAACTCGGATGCAAATCACTAAAGTCATTTTTTTGCTTATTGCCGATGATTCATCAATCATAATTCTAATCTTGAGCCGCTTTGAAACTATTTCACTAATCAATTTCTCTCTCAACATTAGCAATATGAGCTCTAATGTCAGCACATGAATGGTCACTGTGGAAAACACGCTTCGAAAGAAATTTCTTCTGCCTTTTTATGAGCCTGCTGTTTTTGCGCTTATAAATTTTATTTCTCAACTGTCTCTGTTGTATTTCCATAGTGTCACTCAGTTCCAACAGTGCCATTTTTCCAGTCTTACATAAACTTAATCCTTGCTCTTTTCCTGCACCAAGGTTAGAAATATTTTGCATAAACTGCAACCAATGTTACCATCTTTAACATAGAGCCATTTATATTGCCACACCTTTTCTTCATACTGATCACTAGACCAACACTTAGGGGGAACAGCAGGATTCTTAGCAGGAGCACTTCAACTTTCTTAGATTCTAAAGCAGGACTTGGTTTTGGCAAAGGACTGGACATTTCAACATCTCGAATTTTTCTTTTCTTAAGCCACTTATCCATGGGGCAAAGTTTATAGCTAAATTTGTTTTATAAAAAATGTCAGAGTATCACAAATTCACAACAAATTATTAAAAGAAAATCAGAAATTGCGTAATGAATTTAGCACATCTTTTACAGGGTGAATTTACAAAGACCGTCTGACTTGGATATTCCAAGTCAAGGAGTGGGTAAGAATGCTATGTTCTGATTGGCTGCCGCAGAACTACGCATTGGACGTTGTTTGGTTCCGGCATGTATAGATTTCGCGCGCTTTCGTACCCCACTAATTCAAGAAGTGGGGTGCGTGTTTCCCCGCATTTCTTTCCAGCAAAGAAGTAAGGGTGCGCTGCTGACCAATTGAGAGAAGTGGGGGGTGCACACCCCCGCGTTGCCGTCCACTTCGAGCACTCTGTGTATAATATTATATATATATATATATATGTATATATATATATATACACCACCTTTTATTTTATTGTATCGTGGATACTCAGTTTTTGGTTAACTCTGTATTCGAGTTCCTAAAATTAAAAAATAATAGCACTTAATTTTTTTCTTTTAAAAGAATTTTGTATTTTTTTCAAGTTCAAAATATGTAATTAAATATGTAATTTGGTCTTGAGAAAATATACTTTAAAAACAATGTAAGGAAATCCAAATGCAGAAAGTTTATTTTAATTTTTTTAGAAACTGAAAATTGTTACTTAAAAACGATTTAGTGTTTTATTTTTATTTAAAAGTGTTGAATTGTTTACTCGGCTTTTACGGTCCTTTTAGGGAGAAAACTCTCCATGCCAAATTTAAGCTCAATCCATAAACGTTTAGGGTCGCCAAATGACCTTCGAGTTTTCCCATATGGCAATAAGGGCCCCGGCCCCGTGCTCTGGCTCCTAGGTGCCCCCTTCTAAACGGTAGGTACTATCCCCTTAAAGAAAGACCTCACAACGTCCCAACAGTTCCTCATTGTTGCTTGGATTCAGCAACGTCCACCATCGTGGTATTTCGTAGATCCTTGATCCTCCGAGAATGGTGTTCAACCGCCTAAAGTAGGTATTGCTGACAGAGCTGGGCAGTATTTAAATACATTTGTATTTAAATACGTATTTAAATACATTTGTGTATTTAGAACTGTATTTATAAATACATTGTTTTCATGTATTTAAATACATATTTAAATACTTTAATGAGTATTTAAATACAATGTATTTAAATACTCAAAATATAAAAATGTAAATACTTTTACTGGTTTAATACACGTTCTGTACTAGCACAGTACGACGCGTCGACAGTGTAGTACAGCATGGTTCATGTTTCAACGTGTCAGTTCAATCAGTTGTGTGCCACTCTTAGTCGAAAGCGGTTGATTTCTTTATCGTGTGCGTGTCATGGCTTCAACAAGCAAATCCGGTGAATCAAACAGTGATATATCTGCAGATAACAATTTAGTGCACCCTCTGTTTGATGGAAAATACTTTAAAATTAAATCTAAAGACGGTAATAAGGTAAAGTGCACCTGCTTGCTGTGTAAACACGGTCTCTGCTGCAAGCAACAACGAATCTGTACACTCATCCTTTATCAAGCATTTTTATTGTTGTTACTCAGGAATTAGTGAATGCATATGTTAAAATTTGTATGTATTTAAAATGTATTTACAAATGTATTTAAATACAATTGATGTATTTTGTATTTAGTATCTAAATACATTCGTAAAATGTATTTAGTATTTAGTATTTAAATACATTTCTCCCATGTATTTAGTATTTAGTATTTAAATACATTCAATGTATTTATTGCCCAGCTCTGATTGCTGATGGCTTCTGTTCTTTGTTAGAATCCTGCTGTACTCGATGATCAAAGCTATTCCCCTCTCCACGCAGCCGTTGACCATTTTCAAGCCATTTACCTTCTCCCTCCATCCATGAAAGAGTTCACACCCACCCACTTGTCAGGAACCTTCTCAGCAAGGAGACATCCACACCAAAACGGTGAGATCTCTCTCTCTCTCTCTCTCTCTCTCTATATATATATATATATATATATATATATATATATATATACTGTATATATATATATATATGTGTGTGTGTTGTGTATGTGTGTATGTATATATATATATATATATATATAATATATATATATATATCATATATAATATAATATATATATATATATGTGTTGTGTGTGTGTGTGTATATATAAAATCAATCAAGTACTGTACGTGGTTAGGATCAAAATTCAACGGAAGCAAAACAAAAACGTCTTCTACGTAACGGCATTAGGGAATATCTGGGGTCAAGGATGTCAGGGAGAAATTTTCTTTCAGAGTTCCATAAATGTATTACTCAAATTATACTGAGAATTTCAATATAAAAAAAATTAAACTTTTCAGCTGGACTTCATAACCAACTTTTATTTATCAAAATCGCCTTTTTTTGAATATTTTACGACGCTTTCAGTTTCCTGAGGCATAATGTTTTGTTTTTTTAAATACAAACTTTTATCTTCATTTCTACCCTTAGTTTCTTTATCGCCCGAACGAAGAAGGTAATATCTTTCGAAAAACTTCCAGTTTTTAGTGTTTTATCATATTTTAACTCTTTTTAACTTCGGGGATTTTAATTATTCTATTATTTTACACGTTTATTGTGTAAAACATAGAACCCATAGATTTTCACTAAACACACACACACACACACACACGGTTCTCCTTTAGGCCCTACTTTCGCAAACACCTTTCATGAAGCTCGCTGGCTTGACGACTGCCCCACTTCCTTCAAACCTGTTTCCTACCGTAGCTATGTGGATGACATAGTGTTTGTTATTCCAGCACCCTTCTGATGTTGACCAATTCCTGATTTATCTAAATTTTAAACATCCCAGCATTAAATTCACTAAAGAAGTGGAGCAGAATTCCCAGTTAGCTTTCTTGGACGTCAATATTCATAGAACCAATAATAATTTTAAAATTTCCCTATATCGTAAGAAAACTTTCACCGGGCTAGGTAAACATTTTTTAAGTGATGTCCCTTTTGGCTTTAACGTTAACTCCATTAAGAACCTTTATTGATCGTCCTTTCAAGGTTTGCTTTGATTATATTTCTTTTCATTCGGAGATGTGTTTTTTGATTGATTTTTTAACTCTCTTTCTTAATCAATGGATCTGATTATGAAGCATATTCGAAGCTATTTAAATTATCATTTTAAACCCCAGCTTCCCGTTTCCACCCCAGCCATTTTACGGCGACATCAACCGAAGGATCGAAAAAAACTTCAAACGTTTGCTCGCTCAGTTTTATCCACAAATTGATTTTAAATTTATATTTTTCAATAAGTTTAGTATTGGGTCCTTTTTAAAACTTAAAGAAAGATTGTCCGATGTTCTCGTGTCTAACCTAGTTTACACTTTTAATTGTGCTTGTAACGCCATATATGTTGGCAGCTCTGTCCGCTAACTTAATGTACGGTTCGATGAGCATCGTGGCTTTAGTAGTCGCACTTCTTTACCACTAAGTAGACCAGCCAAATCCTCAATCCGTGAACATTACGAAAGTAACAACCATTCATTTAATAACAATTTCTGTTTTAACCACTTTGCAAAATGAAACAGACCTGAGAAGTATGGAGTCTGATATATATATATATATATATATATATATATATATATATATATATATATATATATATATATATATATATATATATATTATATATATATATATATATATATAAGGTGGAGTGACAAGCTTGATCTTCGTCAGAATGAACAATTCGGGCGGAAGCAAAACCAAGGTTAACCAAGGTGTGTGTGTTTATATAGACAAAAGCCGAAGTTAAATAACTATAATTCTGTGTACAAATTAAACATAGTAAGTTAATATTGTATATACTGTGTGTGTATATATATAGATGGGATGAATTTCACAATTAAACACGTGAAATGAATGAATGAATGATGCAAACCCACAAGGAAAAGGAAAATGATTCCAAGGTCTTTCGTGCATTCAGAAGTACACCTCGTCAGGGAATCAGAAGTACACCTCCCTGACGAGGTGTACTTCTGAATACACGAAAGGACTTGGAATCATTTTTCTCTTTCCTTGCGGGTTTGCATCATATATATATTATATACACCGTAATCCGCTTTAGTTTTGTTTTTAATTTTCTCTAAATATTAAACTTAATTTGAACGTGGCATTATGGTTGTTACTGTAATTTTATTGTTGCTGGTGTACTATTCGAAGTACTTTTTACATGAAGTTAATTACGTACCTGTCTGACTAATGTTTCACCAGTTTTATGTTGTGTTTTTACTTTATTTTATCGTTTTTTACCCACTGATGATGAGAGTTTAACTTCCGAAACGTCTGATGTTAAATCTTCATAATGTTGACTTGGGAGTTGATCATCATTTATCCTTAAAGTCCGTTCCCTAAGAACACTCCTTTCCTTTCTCTACAATTCCATATATATATATACACTGTATATATGTATACGTATATACGTATTATGTTTTGTTTGTCGAGTGTGTAAGTTAAATTTGTACACGCATATTTATGCGTTTGTTATGGTTTCATGTGCGTAATAAGACAAAAGATTGAAACTGAAGGCTTACACTTGTGATGGAGGTATTTCTGAAGATTTATCGCTGATTGGATTCTCAACGTGTAATCTGTCTCTTTGCTTGGATCAAGTCTACGACTGAAATTCATCTATAAAAGAAATATTAATTATACTGATATGCGCGGGGGATAGTGAGCACGCGCGTGCGGCGTGCGTGTGTGTGTGTGTGTGTAGGTCTTTGTATATGTGTCAGAACTGCTGCTTTAATGTATACATGTTTGGTATATGCGTATTTATTCATGCAGATGGTGAGTTTGTTGTTTATTATTATATATATATATATATATATATATATATATATATATATATATACAGGGTGGCAAAAAAGTCGCGCATCGTAGGAATTTTCAGTGTTGATTATAACATATTATTTTTTTGATTTTAGCTGGGGGGGATGGCTGTGGAATTAATAATAGATTAGACTCTAGAGCAGTGGTTCCCAACCTTTTCACCACAAAGGACCCCTTTTATTTTTATTTTTTTCCCACGGACCCCTTGTTTTTGAAAGATTCCGTCTACCAAACAAACTGTTTTTATTAACTAATAATTAACTCGTTTTCTCATTTTTCACTATCAAATAAAGGACATATAAGTGAGTATGCAATTAAAATACAGCGTATTAAAAAAGTATTAATAATTCCAGCCAAGAGCAAGGAAACTTGAAATTTTAGCCTCAGCGCCCTTATCGTGGGTAAAAGTACGATTTCCATTAAAACCTCTCGAAATATTGAAAGCTCACGGACCCCCAGTATTACCTTCGCGGACCCCCAGGGGTCCGGGGACTCCAGGTTGGGAACCACTGCTCTAGAGGGTGAGCTTGGTTTTAATGCATGGAATACCAGGTACTACAAATCGATGAATCGGCAGATTCATCGATTTGTTGTACCTGGTATTCTATACATTAAAAACCAAGCTCACCCTTTCATCTATTGGTAGTTTCGCAGCCATCCCCTACCTAAAAGAAAAAAAATATATATTATAGTCAACACTGAAAATTCCTATGATGCGCGACTTTTGGGCCACCCTGTATATACATTAACTTTGGATTATTTTGTTCATTACTTTTCGTTTTGGTTTTAGATGGGAGATAAATTATTTAGTAGTTTAGGGGAGCGGTATCAGTATTTCCCATCTTCTATTTTCTTTTTTTATACAACCACGGACATTGAATATGTATTACGGAATTCTTTATACATAATATTTAAATGCGCTGGTATATATACAGGAAGGAAAGGCAATATATATATATATATATATATATATATATATATATATATATATATGTGTGTGTGTGTGTGTGTGTGTGTGTGTGTGTGGTGACCAAAATTAACTGAGCAATTTTGGAACACCTTTTATATATATATAATATATATAATATTATATATATATATATATATATATAGAGAGAGAGAGAGAGAGAGAGAGAGTTACAAGAACAAGAGGAAGCCTCAAAGACCTTCCGGTCCACTCTGGGAGGTTTCTGTTATTAAACAAGTTTATATATATATATATATATATATATATATATATATATATATATATATATATATATATATATATTATCATATAACAAGTGTATAACGTAATATGAAACACATCATGAATTCAATTATATAAATAGTTAAATCTGAGTGGCAAACTGAAAAATGTGCATATAAAATGCTGCTTTGCATCTTCTATCCTTTGTCATCTCTTATGCAAAACATTTTAGAAATGTCGAAGTTTGATCTCTCGATGCGGCTCTTCCGGCGAACGAGATTGCTTGCCATACGTCGCGATCTCAGAGGCCCTTCCATGGTCTTACATACATTAAAATGGCTTTAGCAAATGGTGTTTGGTGAAAGGGTTGTTCGAGGAGTTCCCTTATAAAATCGATAACTCGCATCCATCGGATTATAGAGAGAGAATTAACAAGAAAACAGTTTGATTCGTTGGAATCAGTTTAAGAAGATTTTAGTTTGTTAAAAGTATACTAGTACCTCTGAAAACCTATAACGGAAATTGAAACAGTGTTTTAACATGTAAATGTCAGCTTGGGGCGTGAATGAGTTCGTTGATGGAAGCGCAAATGAATGGAATTATAAATCAATAGCAATTTCCATATTAAAAAACCGGATAATTTTGAAAGAAAATTTATTTTAATTTTTGTTTACATTAACATAGATATAATTAAATTTAAACATTATGAGTTGCTTTGTATGTTTATATATATATATATATATATATATATATATAGAGAGAGAGAGAGAGAGAGAGAGAGAGAGAGAGAGAGAGAGAGAGAGAGAGAGAGAGAGAGAGAGAGAGAGCGTTGACAAAAGTAAATAGACACAAACGTAAATAGACACCTTCTGTTTTTCCGTAGTTTTTGATTTGATAATAAAACTCATTAGATAATAATATAGATTTATTCAATCAATATATTTAGAATCGTGTTGCCTTTCCCTTTTGCATTATGTAAAGGTAACACACGTTCTGACATCCCATTGATGAGCTTTGTCATTCGTTCTTGAAGACGATCATTGTGGTGTCTATTTACTTTTGTCAATAAATTCTCTCTCTCTCTCTCTCTCTCTCTCTCTCTCTCTATATATATATATATATAATATATATATATATATATATATATATATATATTGGATTTGAAGGGAATACGTTTTCAATTCCAGAGCTCAGAAAACTTTATTAAAAAAATTAAATTTACACACAATTTTACAGTATATTCCGGAATAGAAATGGCTATTTCTCTTTACAGACAATTTAGATATCAGATATGCAGTTCATGTATTTAAGGTATTCTTATCTGAACAGGCTGTTATGAAGCGTGAAAGCTTTTCAGGCAAAATTCATGGGATTCAATTCATTTAGTACAGAAGGGAACTGAAATGGCCAATAATAATAATAAATAATAATAATCATGAACAAAAGGTAAAGATAGATATAAATACTAGTTCGTTGTTTGGGAACTTATATTATTTTGTGTATATGTACTCGTAATTTTGCTATGAAATATTATTATTTTTTAAATACAAATAATTCAATAAATTAAGTTAGATAAAATAAACAAGTTTTGCAGAAGTTGAGGTGGATATAATATTTGAGGAAACCTTATTTCAAATAGTTAATTCTAACATAAGAACATAATTAATTATGGGAATAATGCCGCTAATGTACTGTATACTCGTAATCAGTAGAAGCTAATGAAGTAATGCTTTAGTGATTAACGAAATCTATTTAATGAAAAAGACTGTCTAATATTTATGGGAATCATGGTCCATATATCTACTCCTTTGAATGAGAGTACATTTCCTCCAGTTTCCATTGTATAATATGGTTTGCGTAAAAGGTCTTGCGTTATAATGATAACGCGTTTCATGAGCGTGGTACTGTAATTTTTAATGATAACTTTGAACATAGTGACAGCAACACTCACTTTGTACAAGTCATTTACTGTACTGTTGTTGCATAACAAAAATAAATTTATTAGTTTTTCAATTCAAATATAAATTTCCTTATCCTAAAATATATATATATATATATATATATATATATATATATATATATATATATATATATATATATATATATATATATATATATATATATATTTTTTTTTTTTTTTTTTTTTTTTAAACAAAATATTGCACGTCGTGTGTATTGCTACTCTTATAATATGTGATGTTAATATTTTTTAATATTTTGTATAATATTTAATTAATTATATCCAATATACAATATTATACTTATTATATACAATATACAATAATTGAGATGGTATGGGCACATGATGAGAAGAGAGGAGGATTACGTGGGACGTAGGGTGCTGGAAATGGAGGTGCCGGGACAGTAAAGAAGAGGTAGACCGAAGACGAGGTGGAGGGATTGCGTGGCAGCAGACATCCGGGAGAAAAATTTGGACGAGGACATGGTGCGTGACAGAAGAGAATGGAGGAGACTCATCAAGAACAGCGACCCCATATAGAGATGGGATTTAAGCTGCAGAAGAAGAAGAGTATAATATTTTTTAAGATTTTATGGAAACTATGCGTGATACGCCAAACTTATAACATTTTCGGAATCAGCAGCGTCGACTTCATACAGACCAGCTTTGTTTGTTGCTGAGACAGAATAAAAGTAAAAATTTGTTGTTCAGTGTAATAGAAGAATTAGCGCAGTGGGCCACTTTCGTCTGGCCCGAGCGCTTTACCAGTTTCTGGCTCTCACTGATTCTTACTATTATTTGGGATCATTGTAAGAATTTCGTCCTGTGTGAAGAAGTATGAAGGATTTGTTTTGCTCCTCTTTGTATTCATTAAATACTTTAAAGTGTCCACAGTCCTTTGAGATTTTTTTTTTTCATTAATTTTCGAACAATAGTAATCGCCTTTCGCTCTTCAAATGACTACATCAAATCTGTTATAAGAGCATTTATACGTCTATTCAATGACAATATAATGTTTCCGTAGTATATATATATATATATATATATATGTATAATATATATATATATATATATATATATATATTAGGGTGGTCCAAAAATAAAATTTTGTAATGTTTTACCTCCACATGGCTGCTCCTGTTCCTATATCTATCAAACATCTCCATGTTAAATTTCAGTCTAATTGAATGATATTTAAATCAAATCGGGATTGGTTGAGAAGACCAGTAGAAGAATGGGAGAAACACGAGGACTATATTCGCTTAGCTTCTTACGTGCGAGACATGAAGGTAACAAACGATACGGCTGAAAGGGGGGGGTGAAACTTATTGAAGATTATGCTAAGAGCCTCACCATTAATGAACAGCAACGCCATTTCCTCCTTCAACTTGTTGAAAATGAAAAACGCCTTCTTTCAGACATCTACAAGAAGAACAGTTTGCGAAACTACTTGAAAAAATAAAAGGTCAGTGTTCTATATACTGTTTCATGCATTAAAATATTTTCAGTATTTAATCTGGGTTAATATTATGAATTATTATTAACAATTTCTCCTTTTTCAGGGTCTTCGACGGCAACCGAATTGCCAAAAACTGGCAAGGTGGGTTCAAAGGAATGTTTTTTATATTACTTTTGGATGCTTTAAAAAAAAAAATGTGGTTTTGATCATGTTACTGACAATTTTGACTTTTCATTCCGTTTCTGTGAAAGGTTTATTTCAACTTTGACATGTTCAAAATTATTCCCACCCATCGGAATAAGCCTATTTCTCATTATTATACTTTTCAGATGGGCCCATTGCCGCGAAGCTGATCTGGAATGATGCTTCAGGGTGGCGGTCACACCCACAATGTCTCCTGCATTGCACCAAATTTGTCTAATTTTTATAGATTACCTGAGTTTTCGACCAAACACTTATAGTAAAAGCTACTGTTTTGGTATGAAAAAGAAATTATTTCCAATTCTGCATCAATTGACACCAGAATCATTCGAATCGGTTAATAAATAAAGATTTTATGGCCAAATACATATGAAAAATCGGTCTGATGACGTCACAGGCTGGGGTCAAAATTTCAATGCCCCCGATCCGGGGTCACATATTTTCAGAATGGGTTAAAACTTCATATCCGTCAATAAAGTAGCAGGGATCACCACATGAGAATATTGCACCTCAAAATTTCAAACATTTATTAAAAGTGGCACACCCTAGTGTACATCTGCTCTTCCGGTCGAAGTCGACGGACGATAATCATCGTCTTCGGCGTTGAATTCTTCAGAGGATGAAGTGGATGTGCTGGATGATGGAAGAGCAGCAGCTCCAGCCTGGAATGCAGCCTCGCTTTCTTTGTATCTTAGAGCTTTGTCAGCATCTTTCTCCTGTCGACATCTCTTGCGGTATTCCTTGGCAAAATTAATCTTGTCAGGGCCTGCCATACTGCAGGAAAAGACGTCTTCTCGTTGCATCATCTGGAATGGGCGGTCTTCTTCATTGTCTATCACCTTCAAGGCGTCCTTCGAGGCACCGTCGAAAATCTCTGAGAGAGTCTCTTGGAACATGCTCTCTTTCACTCTGCAGCTTTGTAGCTGAGTCTTGCGGTTTTTCTTCAACGCAAGGAACTCTTCATACAGCTTTGACAGCTTCCTAACGCAGGAATCGACTCGCTGTGTAGAAATCATTGCTCTCTGCCATACTTGCAGGGCCTCTTTGCAGGCCAAGTTGTAGCTCTCTTTCAAGGTCTTGGACTGTTCATGGCAGTGAAACTGAACCAAACGAAGCGCATCACCACATGTGGGTAGCCTTGCAGTTGATAACTCGTTGCTGGGCTTTCCTAGAACCCACGTTTCTGCAGATGAGCGAGTACTTCTAGCCATAACCTGCAAAATGAGAGAAAATAATGCATTAACCGTTTAGCACCAAGGCACATTTATCTAAGTGTTGACGTAAAAAATTCAAAGTCAAAATAAATAAAGTACAAAAATTGGTTACAGTGGTTAGTGATTGATGGGTAGGAAGATAGCCAAATTTTTAAAAATATATTTAAGAATATGTAAATAATAAACTTCAAGAGACAAGATATATACCTTACAATTTTAATAATTTAATTTAATAGCAACATCCTTACCGGTTATAAATTTGCATATAAAGAACATAATTATTTTTCTATATATATATATATATATTTTTTTTTTTTTTTTTTTTTAGTTCGGGAAGAACCGATTTGCCTCTATTTAAAGGGCATATCTCAGCGGAAAAACAAAGAAAAAGTGAGAGGAAAGACAGAGGAAAAAGAAAGGGTGGAGGGGACAGTCGAAGTGGAAAAAGACCAAGGATGACAAGGACTGCAGGGTCGAGCCCCATCATCCTTGGGTGCTAGGGCCGGGAGGGCGCACGTGAAACCTCCAGGAACAAGCACGTACAAACGAGCACAAAGAGCACTCAAGAGCACGAGCTTAGAACCCCCTTGCGGGGATATATATATATATATATATATATATATATATATATATATCTGTCCTGAATAAATATAATACATATGAATTAATACTTAATATATATGAATTAATAATTATATATATGAATTAATAATTAATATATATGAATTAATACTTACATGAGATACTATTCCTAAGCTCTTCAAGTTTGAACGAACTTAAAACCGTCCTCCAACAAGTTTAAACTTGAAATGATGCATGAGTAAATGATTTGTCTGATTCACAATCAGCATTATACAAGACATCGAACAATTGCATCATCCTCTGAAAGGTGGGCGGAGTCAATGTGGCGTGACTGCCGCGTCCTCTAAAAATGAAGCGGGTAGAAAATGATTAGGTAATTAATTAATTGAAAATGTGAAAATCATAGCGACCTCTTATTATGTACTGAATCGACAGATATTTTGCACAAAATTACTTCACGTCTAAAGGAATAAGAGCAGCCATGTGGAGAGCATTTCCAACTATTTTGAAATTTTAGCCCAAATTTTGGACCACCCTAATTATATATATATATATATATATATATATATATATATATATATATATATATATATATATATATATATGAGGGGTCCCGCGTCTTACGGTACCTAAGCGCCAAAATTAAAATTCGCCACAAATCGCCTCCAAAGTCCAGCAATATTCTGGCAATAGTATCTGTTATTAATTGAGCCAGAACGTTCATTTTTTGCTAAATTAGAGTTCTAAATATGCTAATGAAGATGTTGATGAGTTTTTGGAATAGATTTTCATATTTTAGATTTTATATATATTTTTTTTTTATTTTTTGATTTTCTTATTATGCCGAACTTTGGGTGCGATTTCCGGCAGAGAATGAGGTGAAAAAAGTAGTTCACTTCATAAGGTTTTTAACCATACTTCTAGTGTCGTAAGGTCATTATAACCCAAACCACGCGATAGAGGAAGGGTGAAAATAGTGATATCTATCCAAAACACGTTTTCGCCTGTGGTGGCGCTTAGGTACCGTAAAAAGATAGTGCAGTGCGTAAAATGCATGTATGTGTAGTGAGGAATAGAGGGAGAAGTGTGTGTTTGAGAGCATGCTGGACTGCTCGCAGGGTAGATGAGACGCGGAAAAGATCAGCTAAGGAGAACAGTGACAGAAGAAACGGGAGTTCCAGCACTTCTTTTCTACTGCCTGATGTCTCCCTCCAGAGTACTTTCCTGGTGTGTATATATATATATATATATATATATATATATATATATATATATATATATATATATATATATATATATATATATATATATATCTGTTTTCAGACAACGACGATAAGTTTTAGATTTTATATAAAGAGTATCTGGAAACTTTCAAACCAACCCATATATATATATATATATATATATATATATATATATATATATATACGTGAAATGTTTATATAGCTGAAAAAAATTGGCTTAAATTTTAAGTAAATTAATATCCAAATGATAACTGCAGGGAATATAAAAGTACTGAAGAAAACTGAAGAAAGGACAAATTTGAGACAAAATGAATTGCCTTTCATAGTGAAAATTATTTACATTCATTGTACACAATTTATGTCATAGGATTGTTACATATAGAACCTACAGTATAAAGTACATTATCTTCGACTCGTTTTTTGAACCAAATAATTCAATAGTGTATCTTACTGGTATATATTTATAAATAAATAAATGACTTATGACTTCAACGTTTTAACGTATAAAACCGAAATAAACTAGACTCTTAATTCTTATACATTTTAATTAACTGTTTATTGGGTCAAAATTCAACTTCGATGAATTCTTTTGCGCAATCTGTCAGTTATACTCACCTAATGGAGAAACACTACTGGTAAAGTTTTATTCGATATAAATCATGTTTAGGAGTCGCGCAACGAATCTGAATTTTCACATAAGGGAGAAAGCAAACCACAGCTGGAAAAACGAAAGTCTGAACATATATTTGGACAGCCACAATTGAGAAAACTGAAATAAAGCTTTAAGACGATCATATTCTTATTGAACAAATTACTCATCATAAGTTCATAATAGTTGTTCACGCCAAGAGGTCTCCCTTGTTTGCTGTTTTCGGGTAAAACTGGCGGTGATCCTCAACGACCTGAAGCATGCACTGAATCTGGTCCTCTTTCTTCGTTCTTCTCGAAGCGGTGAATTCCTGGATGAGGGCGACGCCTCGCTCAGCCGTATCGTTGATGACCACAAGGCTCTCCGCACGCGCCTTTCCAGCTTTGTAGGTGTCCAACTTCAGCCAGTGCGCTGGGTCTGTCGTCAGGAATCTGGGTCGATTTCCAGGTTATCGAAGATCTTCTTGGGCGTGGTGGTGAAAAAAGGAGGAAGGTCTTTTCCAGCTGCCTCTACAGGAGTGAAGAGTGTGCGAGCTGATGGTTCATCTGAACCCTGAACCCCTCTCATATTGGTAATCATTTTCCTCGTGTCATCCAGGGTGTTCTCCTCGTCGAAGAGGGCCAGGCCAACCGTGGCTTCAGACAGGTATCAGAGGTGTCGGCCGAAGGACTTCATGGCTGCGTCCCTGATGACCGGATTCTCGTGTTGTGAAGGTGTCTTGAAGAGGGCGAGGTCCATACGAGGAGCAGCAGATGGTCTCGTAGCCGTGAACCACGCTCGAATGTAATACTGGACGAAGAACACGCAAAGGTGGCCGAGGTTGATTCATAAGATCTCCGTCCTGATCGATCCTCCTGAGGTGGATGGTCGCTAGGTCATGGCTTGAGCGAATTGGTACCTGAAGATCCATATCTTCAAGGCATAAATCGCCTTCACCATCCACCTGGCCCGATGGAGTGCGCCTGGAGCCATGAAAGTGACAGAGGAACGACCATAAGGCACATTTCCCAGGAAAATCACTGCCAATTCCAGCAGTTCCTTATAGTCGTCTCGGGGTTGCTGGACGCGAAGTTGTTCTTTGGCAAACTTGAGGATATCTTCTCGCCATGGCTCAACCGTCGATGCCATGGTCTCATCGTCGAGTGCAGTTTGGAACTCCTGTTGTCGAACCTTCGGCCAGAACTCTCTGAAGTTCAGGAAGAGTGGAATGTCCGGACTCTTCGACTATTCCATGACCAAAGCAGAGAACACGGCCTCCAACAAAATCTCGAAAACGCGGTGACGACAGGCCAAGTAGAGGAGATCCCGTTCCAGCATTTGCTCAATCCGCAGGCACACACCTTCTTTGGTTCCCGTATTCACTGCTGTGGTGTCGAAGCAGAGGGACTTGATGCGATCCTTGAGGTTCCATTCGTCCAGAACCTCTCCAATGACCGTTACTGTTTGTTCAGCCTTCCCATCAGTGAGCTTGGGAACCATCAAGAGTTTCTCCACTCCCTCACTGGAGACCAGGATGGGCAAGGGGTCGATTCTTTTCCGACCAGATAAGTCATACATCAGCGTCCCGTCCCAGTGGAGAGTGAGGGGAACATTGGGGGGAAAGCTAAGCCTCAGCTCCGCGGCCAAAGTTGTGCGATGAGCAATGCATTTCTTTCGGATGGTGCTTGGGCTGATGGCCAGCTGCTCCACATCGTGACCAAGATAGGATGCAAAGGGGACCAGGATATGAGCTGCTTTCCGATCGCTGAGTTGGGTCCGGGCGAGAGCTGAAGCCACCTGACCGCCGATGACGGAAAGACCTTGGGGCCGCTTTGGAAGACAGCAAGGTCCTCGTCCTCGGGTAGGGGAGGGCATTGGCAGTCTTCACTGTCCGACACAGAAGTGGAAGAATACGACTCAAGTTCCACTTGGCACTCTGAGCAGCTTGGTCTTCCAGAGACCGCTTCTGCCGTCGTTCGTGCTGAGCTCTCTGCTCCTTCTTCGCTGTCTCCTCCCAGGAATTATCGACTCCGACCATGCTTTCTGGTCGCCCAGGCAGAGGCTGAGAGATAAGGAAATCCTTATCCTCTTTAATCTTCATGAAATTGAGTGCGTCGCGGTGGGCGAGGTCGAAGAGTTCCTTCAAACTCTTCTGGAACTCCTCCCTATCTTCAACTGCCTTTCCAGAAGTTCTTGACGAGCTCTTCTTCAAGCTCATGTACTCTGCATGGAGCTTCGCGACTTTCGCGACTTTCGCTAAAAGATGGGAGAAATCAATTACTGGGATCTTAGCTTTGTCCCAAACTTCTGCCACCTGTTGCGCCGTTAGTTTCACACATTGCTTCAAAGAGGCTTCATGTCCATGATGGTGAAAGGGGACTCACAGCACTTCACCACGACTGGGTAACTTCGCTCCCGAGAACCCGGGTACCGGCTTACCTACCAGCCAGATGGCTGAGGAAGATCAAGTTGTAGTCATTCCCAAAGAACCCCTGAGGTAAGAGAATAAACGGGTGTGATCATTTTGTATCAGCAAGGTCTGGAAGCATTCAAGAACATGAAAAAAACACCAAATCAATCATAAGACACTCATACGAGAGACTCTTGAGCTTGAATTTACGGAAAGGGGCTCTAGTATAAGGGAGCCACTCCATGCAAAACTTCAAGTGCCATGCGCGACCCCTAAACAGTCTTCGATCGACCTGAAATTTTCACCACGAAGTTTTCTCATCAAATGGGTAAAAATGACGGATTGCGCAAAGATGATCAAAAACTTTCGTTTATTTACGCACCCTAATATAGTCTATTATATATAATAAAATAACTACAGAAATTTTAGTTAAAATGGTAAAAAAGAATCGTCTAAGTTTTGAGATTATAGAATAATAATAATGATAATTATAAAATAATAATAATAATAATAATCTTTATTCAGAAAGAACACATTACATAAGATATACATTACATGCATATATTTTTAAACAATGTTGGCATTAACGCTTAATTTTGTTTTTTTAGTGACAAGTAGTTTAATTACAGTATTCTTATCTGAAAATCGTTTCGACTTTCGTCGTTTCGACCTTCGTCTCCCTCTTCAGGAACCAATTGCGACGAATCTCGAGGTATGACTGTACAGTATACGTATATAAAGTCATTCCAACACCGAAACTCCCAACCCCAACTTCAACCCCAAACCCCAAACATGTAAAACAACAAAGAACCTCTTTGTTTGAAAGAAAAAATCGTACTGTAAAATTTACTTAATTTCCTTGACAGTCTTCGTCACTTATTGCTCATTTGTTACAAGATTCATATCGAAGAAGACACGAAAAATAGTATAATTTCTTAAAATATGTCACGGGAATTACCTTCATGCGAATGACTTTTGGTATTGAATATAGACTCGTACGTAGAGACTTTAAATTAATTTGAAAATTTATTTATACAGTAGCTATAAAGGCTATTTGTATAATAGAATATTCATCTTCGAAAAAAATGGGATGTAAATGATTGTAAAGAGGTCTTATTGGAGGTCCGATGATAGTGTCTCCGAGAAATTGATAACAATGAGAAAACGGACAATATTGCAGTTGTGACAAGATGTACCACACTCAGATAATGCAGAGTATCTATGAAAAATGTAATGATAGGTTGTTTAACCCCTTTCGCAACATCTAAGGTCATATAACGGAGGGGACCTACAGCTTTACTGGGATCCGAACCACGAGTCGCTACATAGTCTTGACGCGGAGGATAGTCTCCCATCCAACTTCTCTCCAGACCCAATATCTCTTAACTTCGCTGATCAACGGGAAGCGATGTTACGACATTGGCTACGGCTACGAAGAAGCCCAGAATATCTATAAAATGAGAGAAATTGTTCAATCAAAGAAAAGAAACTTTGTATTCCTTCATAATAAGATATCACATTACGAAGGTTTGCATGATAAATGCATAAAAAAAATGTAAAATTAAGTATGATAAATTAACAAATCATAACAGAATAAATAGACGAATAAATTCATAGAAGAATGAAAAATGAACATTGTTTAATCTCTATAAACATTACATAAAAGAATGAAGTAAAATTTACATTGGAATTCGTTACGAAAAATGAGGTAAGCACAAAAATTTCTGAACACCTTTTGCAAATTTAATAAAACGAACATTACGCGCAACCTTAGATTTTAAAACAAAATAATAAAAATTTTTATTACAAAATTTTACACATCTATCTAATTAAACACTGCACTGTCTGTTCGTTCTTTAATATATATATATATATATATATATATATAAGGCTATAAAATTCCAACGCACACTGAAGTGGTTCTACGATAAACAAAGATTATGTAACACGGAGAAAGCTCAAGGCTGCACCAGTCTTATGGAGTTCGGGAATTTCTTTGTGTAATGCGTTGGCAAGATTACCAAGATGGCTTTTTAAGCGAGATTTGAGAAGGGAAAGAGATGATGCGTGTTTGATTGGATGGAATAGGAAGGTTTCTCCATATTGAGGGACCTATACTCGTGACATTGCTATTCTATCATGCCGCCATTAATAATTAATAAACAGTGAGGGGGTCAGAAAAGGGCACAGCGCTCAGACCAACTAATGCGTCCCTCCTGTGTTATCACCAGCATCGTCTGGAATCGAACCCTTAACCTCAGTGTCTTTACTTCACTTACGGGGAAATGGTGTTACCCACTGATCTGCCAGCGTCCTTAGCGAAGAGGTAACACCGTTTCCCTACAAGCGAATTGATGACACTGATGTCGGGGTTTCGAACCCCTGTGGTGCTGATAATAATAATCCTGGAATTAACGAAATAGGTCACATTAGTTGGCTTTAGCGATATGTCAATTTCTGGCCTCCAACTAATTATTATTATTATTACATACAAATTATGCGCGTCTCATGGCTTGATCGTTTAGGGTGCCACCCGGCAGTGCTGAGACTCCGCTGAGTCATGGGTTCGAATCTCAGTGCTGCCTAGAGCTGGGCGGTTGTCTTTTCTATATCGTACGTTACGGCAAAGCGGCGGGCCGACCACTCCCTTTTAATTGACTCGGGCTAAAGTATCCCAGACTCAGGCTCCTTCCCTTCAATTCCTTGGGGGATATGGAACGTGGCTGGTACATCCAAATTATATTTAGATGGATTTGCACTTTCACTGTATTATTTATTTATTCTGTCTGTATAGTAACCCTTTAAGGCCGGAAAGTTTTGTAGGTTTAAGTTATGAATGCATGTATTTGAAACGTTACCAATTTGTAACAGTCGTCCTGAAAGGGTTAAGTGTACAAAAGATATAGAATTATAGTTTTTATATATTTATTTATTTATAGGTCATTATATCTGTTCAGGTAATTATAGGTAATTATTATGAATATATGCCTCAGTTCATATTCGTGTGTACGTTCGCATATCCACATGATGTAAATGCGTGTACAGTTTTGGAAAAAAATTCGCCTAGAAACTCTAAAATTTATAAAAATTATGAAAATTACTAATCAGAAATTATTGGGTTTCGTTTTTGTAATTTTATTACTGTTATAAGAAAGAATAAAATATTAAAAAAAAACGAAAATTGACAATTAGTAATTTTTTGTGTTTTTCAGAAATTTTGTGTTTCTATATATAAGTATAAAAAATGGTAATATGATTCATGTAATATAATTTAGTATAACAAACGCATTACAACACAGGGTGTCTATCTAACCTTATTGGGGTTTTAAATGTAAATAAAAATATTGAATACACAAATTACATTGAAGCGCGCTTCCGTTGAACTCCGGATGCCAAGGTCGACTGTCCGTAATGTTCTGTGAGGTAAACTTCACCTGTACCCTTACGAAATTACCTTAGTTCGAGCCTTTATGGAGGACAATTACGTTAGACGCATTGACACGTGATTTGAACTGCTGGATTTGATAAGAATGGAGCCAACATTTCTAGGTCAGGTAAGGTTTTTCAAACAAAGCTATTTTTCAAGTTAGTTGTACGAGTAAAATTAAAAAACGAACTGGTGAATTCGGAGGTGAGACAATCCCCGAGAAGTTAAAAAACACGAGTCAGACTCCCTTAAGGTTTAATATTTGACTCAATATATTTTCCGATAACCCATTTTTGATGACCCATTTTCGATGACCCATTTTCGATGACCCATTTTCGATGACCCATTTACGATGACCCATTTACCAAGATAATAATAATGATAAAGGACATATGAAATTTGATATCTTGCCATGTTAAATTTTTTTTTTTGTATTTTCAGTAATTATTTTTCATTTGCTTTCGAAACCGTAACACTATAATACAATGTAGTGTATCTAATTTTATAATTGTACATGTATCTGTATGTATCTTTGTAACAATATATATATATATATATAATATATATATATATATATATATATATATATACTGGTCAAAAAAAGAAACGCAATTAGCTTGCATATGGTGTAAATTTAAGTTGTTAGTGGTATTATCACAGTTTCAAGATTATGGTTAAATGTTTGTTCAAATCTTTTAAAGCCACTTAGTGCATGTTTTTAAACCTGACTAATCCCGGCTAAGACGCCATTTTGTTACAAACAATAAACAGAGATTAAATTGAATGTATTCTTTATGAAGGCATGCATTTTTCTTTGACTTCACAGAATACACACTGCCCGTTGAGAAAACCAAACTTTTTCCCGCGATTGAGGCATGCCACGACTCTCAGAGGTCAACAGAGGTCGTGCCTTGGGCATGTTAGATGCAGGCAGGCAATGGGCCTATCAGCACCGTGACTGGACACAAAGAATGTGGAACCAAGTCCTCTTTTCTGACGAGTCTCGCTTCAGACTGTCCAATTCTGATGGCCGTGTCAGGGTATACAGACGACCAGGGGAGCGATACTCAGATGCTGCAGTAGTGGAGCATGACAGATGGGGAGGACCAAGTGTCATGGTTTGGGCAGGAATTGCCTTTGCTTCAAGAACTGAGCTGGTGGTTGTTGATGGCGCTCTGACTGCCCAGCGCTACAGGGATGAGATTCTTCACCCACATGTTCTTCCATTCATGAGGCAACATCCAGAATTGGTGCTCCTGCAACAGGACAATGCCAGACCTCATGCAGCCAGGATAGTGCAGGCGTACCTGCAGGGACAACAGGTGCAGACCTTACCATGGCCAACCTTCAGCCCAGACATGTCACCGATAGAGCACGCATGGGATGAACTTGAACGGCGAGTTCGCAGACGTCAGCATCAGCCGCAGAACATCAGGGAACTGACCAATGCAATTATTGAAGAGTGGAGGGCCATCCCTGTTGCTTTCCTGCAGAGACTGTTGAGGTCGATGAGGGCCAGACTCCAAGCCTGCATTGTGGCTAGGGGTGGCCATACGCGTTATTGACTGTTTGTTATGTTAAAGAATCATTTACTATATACTGAGTCCTCATGTTTATTAATAAATCTCAAAAATTGCGTTTCTTTTTTTGACCAGTACAAAAAATGTATAGAAGTTAGTAAAAATACTTCATAAAAATTATATTAGTGGCAGATTGGCATTTAAAATATTCTTCTTAAAACTTCTTTGTCACTGATTTTCTCTTGTAGTTTTCATTAGGAGCTTCTCGCATCAATGTCCAGCAGTAATCAGCTAACATTGCCGGATCCCACCTCCCTTGGTAGCGTTTCTCCATAGTAGCTATATCTTGGTGGAACCTTTCTCCATGCTCATCGCTTACGTCGCCGAGGTTTTCAGGGAAGAAATCTAAATGGGAGTGCAAGAAATGGATTTTTAGTGACATATTACATCCCAATAACCTATATGATTCAATCATGTCCTGCACTATTTTTTCATAGTTAGAGGCTTTGATGTTCCCAAGAGAATTTGTGACAACATTCTTCATGGCCTCCCATGCCACTTTTTCTTTTCCTCTCAAGGCATCATCAAACTTTTGATCTTTCATGAGCTCTCTGATTTGGGGACCAACAAAGATCCCTTCTTTTATCTTTGCATCGCTAAGTCGTGAAAACTTTTTCTTCAAATATTTGAATGCCTCATCTTCCTTGTTCATTGCTTTGACAAAATTTTTCATGATGCCACGTTTGATGTGAAGTGGCAGTAAGTATATTTTCTTGGGGTCAACTAAGGGTTCATGAGACACATTCTTCAGTCCTGGGATACATTTTTGACGAAGTGGCCAATCCTTTACAAAATAAAGCGAATCTCTGGCTCTGCTCTCCCATTCACAAAGGAAGCAGCAGAACTTCGTATAACCGAGCTGCATTCCCAGAAGAAGCGCGACGACTTTTAAATCCCCACATATACACCAACGAAACTGGTCATAATTAATCTGCTGAAGGATGAGTTTCATATTTTCGTAAGATTCCTTCATGTGGACAGCGTGCCCTACAGGAATGGAAGGGTATTTATTTCCATTGTGAAGTAGTACAACCTTGAGGCTTAGCTTCGAAGAGTCAATAAATGAACGCCAATCTTCAGATTTGTGCTCATGACCGAGAGCTAACCGCAGTCCATTTACATTATTACAGTAGCATAAACCACCTGACGAGGAGAAATACTGCATCAGATCTTTTTGGCGAGTGCGAACGCCGATATGCTTGTATCTTTTGCCAGTAAATTCCATTCACGTAACCTGGAGCCCAATAATTCCGCTTTCTTTTTCGGAAGGTCCAAATCTCCCACGAGATCATTCAGCATAACCTGCGTTATCATACGTGGTTTATTTGATTCAGGTTGCTGAAAGTCTGTATCTTTAGTGTCATCAATTTCCATTGGTTCAACTTCAGACTCTTCATCCAGTGTCCATGACTTTGGGGGAGTTGGAATTGGGTTATCATCGTCATGTAGTACTGGTCTCATGGCAGATGTATGATTTGGGTATTGAATTTTATGTTTATTTTTGGCAGAGAATCCTAAAACGTTAGTCATACAAAAATAGCAATCCGTTAGGTGATCCTTGGGCTCTCTCCAAATCATTGGTATGGCAAATGGCATAGATTTGCGGGTACCTTTAATCCAACCCCTAAGAGTGACGGCACAGGAAATGCATGAGATATGAGGTGCCCAGGATTTGTCTTGGTCGCCTACCTTACATCCAAAATAAAGTTCGTAAGCCTTCTTCACGAGTGGGGTCATCGTCTTCCTCTGTGCCATTATGGTCAGTTCTCCACATACGTAGCAAAATGTATCTCTGGGATTAATACAGTTTCGATTCATGCTGGCGGAAAATTATTGAAATCACGGAAAACTTTTTGGAATGAAAAACCAATTTTTTCTACTATGAAAATTTTAAAATTTTAGCAAAACTTGAAAAAAATTTCTTTCTTTTTATTAAAAATCTGTTTGTTTAAAAAGCTATATTTTTTTAATGCAAAAAATACTATTAAATATAGTTAACCTGGAAAAAAAAGAAAGTAAAATTAAATTAGTACACTTAATTTTAACTAATATTTTGGGAAAACTCTGAGTAAATGGAAATATTATTTTCTCGAAAACTATGGGTGATAGAAAAATCTGAAACCATATTTGGAATCAGCATCAAAAGTTCTATAAGAAACACCAAATAGTTTTCAAGAAACAAAAATGTTGTTCCCTAGTGTAATAAACTCACTATTTGTAATATAATTATAATTGAATATTTACATAATGGACACTTTTCAGTATTTCCACTATTCATTAACATATTGCCTCTTCTTTTGATTATATGAAATTATAAATATCTCCTTTATATACTAATTGCATAAGAACAAGTTTCGTATGCTCATAAGTGTTAAATATTTAATAATCAACGAGGAGAGCCAGAAACTGGCACAACACTCAATTTGGAGTAATGCGACCCATTGCGCTAACTCCTGTATTATTATTATTATTATTATTAGTAGTAGTAGTAGTAGTAGTAGTAGTAGTAGTATTACAAACACCATCGGGAGTCAAACCCCCGACTTCGGCGTTTTCGCTTTGCTTATAGAGAAACGATGTTTTGATATGTATATTGTTGGAATTTCTAGTCAAGTATAGCAGAAATTAATTAAGTTATCTACTTACTTGTAACTCCTCCCCGTCAAGAATGGAGTCTAAAATAGCCCTCCAGATCGCTATTAGATAGACATCAGGCAGCGTTTAAACAACAAGAATTCACGCTTGACGTAAATTTGGAAGAATTACGAGACTTCTACTGTTCTTTACTGTAATTTTTTTCTTTTTTTTATACACTCCTCCATAATAGAGTTCTTCTTTTATATAAAGAATGTGATGTATTTTAAGATTGAAGTTACTTAAATTTAAATTTGTGTTAAATTAGATGCGAGGCCCTTTTTGCCATCATTCGCCATTGAAGCCTTTATTGACTACCAGGATCTAGAATTAGTCAAAGACTGCCGAGAAGACTTTGAGAGTTTGTTCTCGTACCGAAGCTCTTTCGAATTCAGGGTTGGGAATCCACAGAGAATCTTTAACATTTAACAGTCAACAGCGCTTCCATCGTAGTTTGGTTCTTCTATTATTGCCATCATTGAGTTTAGACTACATTGTACTCCTCCAGAGACCAGAGGTTAATATATTCTTTGAGAAGGTCTTGTGAGAGACGAAAGCGCTTGTGCTTGTTTTTATTTTCCTTGCGAGTTTTTATATATATATATATATATATATATATATATATATATAATATATATATATATACACGCTAAAAACCTTATATAGCTAAAATATACATTAATAAATAAAAATGCAGTGATAACACATTTAGATTTCTGGGATAACCTAAATATGGCATTCTTTTAACCGCCGAAACTGCACCACACATTACTGGTCGATCCATCCAACGCGTGACGTCATAACTCTTTTAGCTGTTTCCCCTTTATGCCGAACCGAAGTGGGAACCTGCGAGCTACGTCGTAGACACAGCATCGCGTTATTTCCCCTCGAGATAAATAAACCTTCCAAGTTTTTCTATCTTTTCAAAAAGCATCGAGCACAAAAACTAAAAAAAGATGTCTTATACAACATACTGGAAACTTTTCGAAGTTTTTGAATGGCATATATATATATATATATATATATATATATATATATATATATATATATATATATATATATATATATTACTTCCTTATTTCAGCATTAAAAAATGCTTTACCGCCAAAAGCATGAAGTATCTTATTTTCTGGTTGAATGAATCGATCCCTTATTTGATACAACCCAAAGAAGTCTAGCCCTTCTCGACAAAGAACTTCTTTCAAAGAGAGTGACAACTGAAAACTCGTGAAGAGTATGTGTGTGTGTGTGTGTGTGTGTGTGTGTGTGTGTTGTGTGTGTGTGTGTATGCAAATAACATACTAAAAGCCCTGTGATGACAAGATTGTTTTTGACATGTTCACATACTGCATAGTATTGCAATTCTACAATTCAAAAACATTATAACTCAGGTGACGTTGTTGTTGTTGTTTCAAGTTAAAAATAAATACTCGTGCATTTGTATCAAAATCGGTAAATAAACGCTTTATAAGAAAATAGAGTTGAGGAATAATAAAACTTTTGATCTTGACTTAATTAATTAAGTTGAACAACTGAGTAAACATTAGTAGTATGGGCGCAAAAGGAGAGAGTGCATAGCAATTGCAATGTTGATCAAATGTTGCAAGGTGCCACCCCCCTCCCCGTGACAAACCTTACCCCCCAGGGTGCAAAAAAAAGGGGGAGAAGGTGGGACGGCCTCACCACCGAAACGGGTATACCTAACCTAAGAGAGAGAGGAAGAGACCATCCATCATCTAGCGCAGCCAGACGCATAATAAGAGCTGAGGTAGCATCACTTGGCTTAGAACTCGAAATCCGCCAGTTGGCTTAATCTGGCTTAGAAGGCAGGTGTATGTGTATATATATATTAACAACTTTTCAGTTGCCAGATTGCGCTATTTATTTGGAGATATTCTTGGCAGTTGGCTTAGATATTCGTCAGTCGGCTTAGAAGGCGTAACCAGCCATTTGGTATACACACACACACACACACACACATATATATATATTATATATATATATATATATATATAATTTATTTATTTATTTATTTATTTATTGAGGGTGCATTGTTTATATATATTCCCATCTCCCCAGTTATTTCTTAATATCGTTTATATATTACAACCAAAAGAATTAAATAAAGCACCATTACATCATTCTGTTTATTTAGACGAGTTAAGGGAAATAATTCATGAAATATATAGGAAATAAATATACATTAAAAAATAATATACAGCAAAAATACACATTAAGCGATATATATATATATATATATATATATATATATATATATATATATATATATACATTCTTAAATAATAATATTAGTACAGGAGAAATCTATATACATATTTGATATATGTATGATCAAATACATACTATATATATATATATATATATATATATATATATATATATATATATATATATATAAACAGCAAAACTTACGTAAAATAAAAAATAATAATAGTACAGGGTAAAATTATATACCCATTTAATATATGTACGCGCAAATACATACTTATATAAACTTCAAATAATATACATTAAAATATATGCACATTATGTTCTACTGCGCTTAACTAAAATACTAAACTCGCACGTGATCGAATCTACAGTTACATCATTGTTGCTTTGTACTATGCAATAAATACGATTTAATATTATTTCACCACTCAACGTGTGCGGGTGCCTATTCTCAATGTAAAAGGCCTTCAATTCGTTCAATACTATTTTTGTGCCCACTTTACAACTGGTTGGCAAATTATCTTTAAACACGGACAGAATACAATCAAAAGCACGCACAAAGAGGGCGTCATTAGCCACAACATCATTATTAAATTCAAGTTTATAAACACTCCTTTCCAATCGAGGGTTTTTTCTTACCGATCCGAGCTTTTCAATCGTGAACTCTTCTTCACAACGCATAGCGGCAGTTGAAATAATCTTCTAAGTCGTAACGACAGCTGCTCGTAATATAAAGATACAACTCTTCAGGGTGAACAGTGTAGGCGAGCTCTGCCCTGTACCGCTCAAGTCATTTGTACCAAAGTTCATGATATTTCGAAGTCTAAACCTTTTAAATAAACATCCAGCTCTAGACCATTCTCGCCATTTTCATTCTTACATTCGGTAAACCCGTCGAGCAGAGCGGTGTATGCGTATTCAAGGACCGTGTCAAAATAAACCATATCGTAAAACGTGCGTCTAATATAGGTTTTAGTTTACGGAAAGCGACGATTTCAAACATTCTGTCGAGGATGAATCGGTTTCGCGTAGGGACCAAAACGTTATTATGAGATGCATTCTTCCACATCAATCGTAAATCAATGCATGGCTGATCGTTATTTATGCACAACTTACAAACAATGGCATATGAAGGGGTATCACTAATCTGTTCTCTTCTTGCACCTACACCTGCAGGTATTTTATAACGATCTTCACTCCACTTCTCAACTATCACGAAGACTCTATTCTTCTCCTCAACACTTAAATAAACAACATTACGTTTACCAGAGTTTGCTTGTCTACAAGTCGTTACAAGTACACCGGTTTTACGTCTGAACACACGCAATGACTTCGTCACGGACACGTCGTATACGGCATTGAGAATGCTGCTCAAAGGAAGCTCCATCGTATTCTATTGTGAGAGTGCACATCCAGTCGGGTCAAGCTCTGAGATGACTATGAGCAGCCGGTGTGCGGGTTGACTCGGAGACAGGTGTGGAGGAGTGAGTTATACCAAGTGCTAATGTTTCGTGTACGGGTTTGTTCCAGCATGAAAGAATCATGTGAGTACTTGTACCCATTATATCGGTCAATCAGAATTTTTCCGATACATGGTGTAATATCGGCTTTAATGTTTTATCGGAATGCTCACTAGACATTTTCGTTCATTTCCACGAACTAAACACATTTTATTAACAATCTGGCGCACTATTTGAGAGAAACATGTGACCGTATTTATCCTTTTTGTTTAACAGTCGTTACTCGTCTCTAAATTCTATTAAAAACTCACACAGGCCTTTAACCACAACCTCACTACGAACCTCGTCATAATATATATGAGTGTAGAGGTAAAAGTATTTCATCCTGTCCATGATGACAAGGTTTACACTCTCAGCCGCAGGATACGCGTATTCGGTATGATGCAGCATAACATAATACCGCTTGTCACACCACTCATCAGCAAGGCTCACAACCCATACCCGTTGTTTCTCTTTTGCACGTGTTGTTTCTTTCACTTCACAGTATATGTACGCTTTTATACAGTTTAGCCCTACAACGTAGTCCATTACATCATTTGTGCCGCAAAATCCGGCAATGCTCTCGCCAGAATATCCATAGAGTATTTCAACATCTTGTTCCTCTCAAGCTTCGCACGGTTCAGTGTAGCCTTAAAAGTCTCAAAGGAGGGAGGGCTTGGCCGTCTTTCAGTATTCACCACATCTTCCGCCTTCACCGAATACCACTTCATAAACGTTGAACACGCAATGTCAAAGGTAGCCAACACTATTTTTCGTCTATGTGAGAATTCTTCAAATATACGTCCGAGATCCAGGGCCTGCAGTGGCCAACTGAGCACGCAGGTGTAGATATATGCCCAGGTAGTAGCAGGAGTCACGTGACCCTTTGATTGATCTTACAGTGGGCGGAGCTTAGGACTTTTCCTGTACATACGCACACACACAAAGGAGAAAATGAAACCCGAATTGAAACATGATTTATTTAATACACATTCAAATATACGTAATAAATAAACATCGTTAACAATATATATATATATATATATATATATAAAACAATCAAGGATTATGGTATCCAAAGGGTACGGTATCATAGGTACCAGGCACCTGGTAACGTTTCCTATAGGTGTTACGACATACCTTCGTACCCCTAAGTTCCTTTACGCCACCCAGCTTCTGTGCCCGAAAATTATGGGTCCCTACAGTCAGTTGGGGTGTTGGTCACCCTCATCTTCTAAGCACACTAGCTCCTTCAACGAGTCAAAGTTAACGACCGGTCGGTTCGCCAGGGTAAGCGTGATGCCCTTCGGCTTCACGACATATTTCAGCTCTTCCCCCACCCTCACCCGTACCCCATAAGTTTTTGGCCCTGTTCATACAAAGGAGTCAGCGTATGTACCGTCACCATACTCAACCTTGATCTCGTCAGTAAACTCTTCGAGGAATTCCCAGTAGGCGGCATGTATTCACCCCCCTCTATGTAAATATTACGCTACTGTATCTGTGTCAGCGTACAGCACCCTCCGCCCAAGAGAGTGCAGTAGCCCCCAAAGTTTTATGCGTCCGTATGCCGTTGTGAAGCTGGCTACAGGTATATTTGTAATACATGAGGTATCTGTGGCCAATTCGGTGATGCTGCACTTTATTATGTATGTGTTACCAACATTCACGATCTCCATGACCTCTTTATCTGGGCATTGGCATAATCCCACACCTCGTTATAACTTTGGGCCAAATGAACGTTCCCCCTACCTGTATTCTGTGCAAACTTGCCCCAAAGATTATTTAGGCACAACTTTGCACTAAAGTGCTTCCCAGGGTTCTTAACAATTTGGGCACGGTCAAGTTGTATCCCTTGAAGGTCACGGTAGTGCTAAATATACACCGATTTTTCACCCTTGCGCTCAACCCCTCGCAAGTAGCCTGCTGCTTCTACTTTATCCTTCAAAAAGGTATCTATATACGGCGTGAAAAGGTTGGGTAATTTCTGAAACCTCCACACCTCATATATCTTCAATATTCTGTAACCATGGCTAATGGCTAGGGACAGCTCAGGACTTGTATATACACCTCTGATCTTCCGCTGGTTGGTTGTGTGATTACAGCACCCATTGTTCTCCTCTGCGCACTTCACGCACAGGGAAAACATGAGATGTGATCTATAACGACGGGTAAGATCGGCATCCATAAATCACGAGGGGGGAGTACGTCTACGAAAGAAAGACCGAAATAGTACTTATTCAAATTTGTTGAGAACACCTCGATGGTGGGCAGGTCAGGTCCCACCAGTTTTTCGGGTGCACCTACGGGGTATAGATTGTTCTTCATCATGTAAGGTTATAAAGAACAGAAGTCGTAGTAATGGAGTTTCACACCCTCCGTAGACAGAAAGTATAGCTTCAATGGGTTTGTACACCCTCCGAACAAGCTATCACTGCATTTGAGAGAATCCAACACCATTGAATGATGATGGTGTTTATTTCGTCGCGGTACTGTCCATCTGTTTCCATCCGTGCATTATACTCATGCTCCCACAAGACCTTGTGAGTGAATTGGGAGCCTATAAGCTAATCGCGGGTGCGGGTCCATACAAGACTATCGGCAGGAGATCTACTGTGGATATCTCCTACGATTCCACACTCAGGACGTGGGCATCCATGCCACCAGTAACCGTTAAAGGAGTACACAGTCTTCTCACCAGTGGCACGGTCTTCGCTTAGACCATCAACTCAAAAAACACGACCAGTGACCTTAATGGGTACTTCTCCCGTGTTGCGGGCGTGTTTTATGTATACTCCAGTCTGCCTCTGTACTTCTATGAACCAGTAAATAGCCTTGTGCCCATAACTGCGAGGGTTATTGAATGACGGCTAAGGTGTCTTTAGGCATGAAATTGTTCTTGAACACAGTAAAGCACACTGAGGCGATTGTGGTTGCGACTTGCAGCGGATCGCAGTTGAAACGGTCTATGTACATCCTTCTAAAGGCCTGGAAACATACTCTAAGCACGCGCACATCATTCACGCAATAACGCTCATATTCATCAATTATATTGTAAGGATTAGCTTCATTAAAACTGTTGTAGTAGCCGTCAAAATCTTCACGCTCACTATCACTCATATTGGTGTAGTTAAAGTATTGTTTTGGGGGGGAGGTAGTCCAACGTAATTTAAAGTGTCGCTAATGAAGAAAATGTAAGGGAAATACCCTTTTGAAACTTCGGCGGCTACACCCATCACCTTGGGCAGCTTGGCTAGTTTACAGGGTGTGAATAATAAAGTATCTTTAAACTGAACATTACCTCTTATCTGCATTTGTATAAGTTTGTTTCCCCTTTACAACGGTCGCCTGTAAATATCTCCGATGACTCGTGTTCAAGCAATTCCTTACAAAGGAACTGTGTGTCAAATTTTGCCCCGTTATGGGCAAGAATATACACAGTCATTTTTTTGAACTTGTCCGCTAACTTGACAATATAGGACACAAAGAGTTTCACAGGGCTGTCGTGTGCATTTGTCTTAAAAACGTTTGTCCGTTTACCACATTTGTGACACTCATCACACTCAACCTCCATGCACTCATCGCAGATAGTCTGGCTTACGAGTAGATGTGAGATAACCTCTTTGGTTTCAAGGTTTGTGTAAGTTTCTATATCGTAGTACAGGGTTATACAGGGTTTATTTTTAGGCTTAGACTCTTTCATATAACATACATGCTTTACTCCATCCGCCTTATATTTTTCATGACACGTAAAACAGTGAATTTCATCACATTTATGCTTGAAATTCCTCCAATTATCCATCATATGAAACATGCCACATTCACAGATTCTCATTTTCCTGCACGTGCCAATTGACTTATGTAGCTCAAAGCATTTATTATTGAAAAATGTACGTCTGCACACATTACATTCCATCTTCTCGGCTTCAACTACACGGCTTTCACATGTGAGGCTTTTACACTGCTCACATACCATGTAGCAATCCTTACAATGTTTCACTATATCATCCGCAAACTCGAGACATCTCTTACACAAATCATGATGCCTTCCATATTTTCGACTTTTACCATAACTAGCGTAAAGAGCCCTAATATTACGGATGGGGAGACACGTCGTTCATGACAATCCTAAAATAAGTAGAAGTCTTGTACGATCTCGCACACAGCTTTTAAAATCATACACGATGATCATCCATTCCAAATGCAACTATACAAACATTCATTTCCTGCTCTACCCTTCTCAGCTCTTCAGGACCCATATTACACTCAAACTCAAGCTTGCTAAATGAAGCCAGTTTACGGGCACGCTGCACAACCGTAGGCAACCAAATTTTTTGCGTCGATGTATTTAGCACAGCAAACATATGAGCTAAGACTACTGCTATAAAGCCGCAACCACGATCGACGTTTGTATGCTTTCGGTAAATAACTGGAGAATTGAAGTTAAGAGTATAAGGTGTGGCACTATGACCCGCAACCCGGAATACTCTGTCAATATCTATCGTGAAGTTGTCCATATTGAAGGCTGTACTACTTTCAGAGGCCTGCATTATACACCCCAAGATATATTCCATATCTACATCAGCTAAGCGTTTGAATGGTATTACTACCAAAAATCATCTACATCCTCATCAACTGACCCGAACCGGAAGGATAATCTCGTCCTGACTTCACGTTCGTCGTTGTTTTGAAGGGCAAACTCCACAATACTATTCAACTTCGCATCGCAGACCGTGTTCAACACCATTGCTATACAGGGTTCCAAGGTCAACCCTGACTATATACCGATTTCTAGTCAGGGCCGGGGTTGGGTTAGCGGTGCGCACCAGTTCGAATGTTATACCTTCCTCTACAGAGCGAGAAGCTGCTGATGTGGAGGATGTACCCTGAATTGAACAGGAATAAGGGGGTACAACTTTAATTGAGGAGGTTGCTAGCGTGGGGGTTGTGTCGTAAGACGTAAAGAGTTGGGACTCTATTACTGGTGGTCTAGCAACCGGTACACTCCTGGCACATTTTATACCTGACGTGGAAGGTTCTTCATCATCGTGTCTCCACTTTGAACTGCCACGTGGTGGAGTTACAGGTGTAATATCGACGATGGGGACATGATGGTGTACTTCATCGTCATTCACGGTTCTGTGGAAGAAGAAGAAAAACAAGATTGTAGAATATAAGGAACATCACTAAAATTTTTATTATATTTTGTAAATGTTCCACTTAGGGTGTGACGTGTTAGAGATGGAATCTGTAGAAAATTCAGGTTCACGAGCCCGTCCACGTGTATTATATCTGGACCTACTGGATGTGGTAAAACTGTGTTTATGTGTAAAATCATTAAAGATAAGGGGGAGATGTTTTCAAAATTTGTGCATAAAGTAATATGGTGCTATTCGACGTACCAGTCAGTGTTCAACGAGTACCAAGATGATATCTTGTTCCACAAAGGTGTATATGACGTTAATTCGTTAAAGGGAAATGAGCATACAGTCATTGTAATTGACCACCTCATGTTGGAAATGGATAAACGTTTGCCCAGACATTTACAGTGTTCTCCCACCATCTTAACATAAGCGTATCTTCATCAATCAGAATCTGTTTTTCAAAAATAGATACATGAACGATGTGTCGTTAAATACACAATATCTAGTCTTATTCGCGCAATGTAGAGATGTCACAAATTGGGGTATTAGCCAATCAAATGTTCCCGAATCAGCATAAGGAGTTTTGGAAGTTTATATAATTAGCTACAAGTCAACGTTACGGATATTTATGTTGCGGATATTTACGTTATAAAGAACAGAAGTCGTAGTAATGGAGTTTCACACCCTCCGTAGACGGAAAGTATAGCTTCAATGGGTTTGTACACCCTCCGAACGAACGTACGTATTATGTTCTTGTAACGACGTAGGCGAGCATTCTGAGGGGATTTCATTGGTACATTATATTTTATAACATAAAGGCAGATTTCACAGATGCATTTTAAAGAGTCGGAGTCAGTCGATATTTTTAACAAACATCTGCTGCAATACCCGGGGCAATCGATGATAGATTTTTATTAATTCACGATATTTCTTTAGCCTATTTGTCATTCTGGAATATACACCGTTTCAGGCTCGTTTGGGAATATATTCTTTCTTAGAAGCACCAAATTAGATTCCTGGGACATACTGTTTGCAACAATTCCGACTCATAATATTCCATGTATAATGTACTCAGTATTGGGAATAAAGGGGACCCCATTCCCATACCAAAACGTTGCAAATAAAATTCTTCACCGAAGGAGAAGGCATTATTGGTGACACAGAGTTTTATCAGTTCTAAAAATACAGATTTGGGCATGCCTAGTTCTACGTTACATGTTGGCAAATTTCTATCTAAAAAACTAAGTACATATAGAAAATTGCCAACATGTAACGTAGAACTAGGCATGCCCACATCTGTATTTTTAAACTGATAAAACTCTGTGTCACCAATAATGCCTTCTCCTTCGGTGAAGAATTTTATTTGCAATGTTTTGGTATGGGAATGGGGTCCCCTTTATTCCCAATACTGAGTACATTATACATGGAATATTATGAGTCGGAATTGTTGCAAACAATATGTCCCAGGAATCTAATTTGGTTTCGTTATGTAGATGATATTTTCTCATTTTGGCCTGACCACTGGAACAACTTTGACACTTTCTTTCAGTCATTAAATAATCTTGTTCCCTCTATTAAATTTAAATATGAATGGGAGAACGACAAACAATTACCTTTTCTAGATGTTTTGGTCATTAACGAAAGCGGAAAGCCCAATTTCACGGTCTATAGAAAACCTACTCATTGTAATTCGTACATTCATTATTTTTCATACCATGATGAAGGGGTTAAAAGCTCAATTATTTCTTCCATGTTTCTAAGAGCACTCAGGATTTGTAGCCCACATTTACTTGACCCGGAAAATTCAAAGATTTGGAAAATTTTTAAGGATTTAAAATATCCCGAGTGGTTTATCAGAAAGGCGTATTTTAAAGCCAGAAAATCTTTTTATGCCCCTCGGGAACCTTCAGTTAACCAAAAACAATATGTGAGTTTGCCTTACATTGCCGGCTTAGAAAGAGTAAAACCGTTGACGAAAGATTTTAAGTTTGCTTTGGCGTTCAAATATTCGTCTACCGTGAAAAGTAAATTGGTTAGGAATAACGTTGCAAAAGAGGAACAAGCCTGTGTCTACAGCATTCCCTGTAAAAGTTGTGATTTAGTATACGTGGGAGAAACTGGAAGAAATATTGAAACCCGTATTAAAGAACACAAATATGCCTTCAGAAGTTGTAGTACTAATAATGCCATTTTTATCACGCCAGCCAAAATAATCATGCTATAGATTGGGAATCAAGTAAGGTACTTTATAAATGTAATAATTATGTCAAAAGAAAAATAATAGAATCTGTGTGTATAGAAAAAGTAGATCATTTTAATTTGTGCGAAGGTAAGTTAGACCCTTTAATGAGATTCTTGTTCAAAAAATCCCTTACAGAGTCGGGGGAACGTGCTCTAACCTAAGTGTGAATTTCTTAAAGGTCTCTGGATTGTTTCTTTACTCGCTTCTATTAAATGTAATAATGGAAGTAATAAATGTGGAAATAAATATAAATGCAACAGATGTAATAATAAAGGTAATATTATGAATTTAATAATTAGGGTAAAGGTAATAATAATAAATGTTAAAAAAAATGTAAATGCAATAATAAATGCAGTAATTATGTCAAAATATTAGAATCTGTATGTATAGAACAAGAAGATAGTTTTAATTTGTGCGAATGTACTCATAAGCGGGACCCTGTAATAAAATGCCCTTCCGGTGTCGGGAGAACGGTATCTAACCTAGGTGCGAATTTCTCAATGGTCTCTGGATTGTTTCCTAATCGCCTTTTTCATTCGTTTTTCGGTTTATAAGTTCCGTATAATAAACAACAATGTAATAACCAATGTAATAATAAATTTATAATTTCTGTAATAAATAATTATGCAATATTAAATGTAATAGATTTAATAATAAATGTAATAATTATGTAAAAAATAAAAAAAAATAGAATCTGTATGTTTAGAACAGGAAGATAGTTTTAAATTTGTGCGAATGTACTTAATGAAAATGGGATCTAACCTAGGTGCGAATTTCTTAACGGTCGGTCCCTGGACTGTTTTTCCCTCTTGTTTTGGTTCATTCGTTTTTCTGTATCCACCCGAGGAGGATGCCAGTGGGCGTCGAAACTGTTGTGGAAATAAACTCTGTCTATTAGAGTGGGTTTTTATTTTCATATTTAGAAAAGCAATTATGACATTTCTAGCACAGCCTCCTACGGCGATGTTGATAGACTGTACAGAGGTGTTTACAGTGATGGAGTAGGGAAAAAAGATGTTAAGAGGTTTTTGCGGGAGCAGGATGCTTATACACTTCATAAGCCGGTGAGAAAAAGGTTTAAAAAAGCCAAGACAACAGCGGCTTCGATTGACTCTATTTGGCAAGCGGATTTGACAGACAGGCAAAGATATTCAGCATATAATGATGGCTATCGCTACATCCTATTCATAATAGATGTATTCTCTAGATATCTGTGGCTAATTCCCCTGAAAATTAAATCGCCTGAAACAGTTGCTAAAGCAACCAAATCGCTGATGTTGAAAGAAAACAGGATTCGAAGCTATTCTTGTACAGATATGGGAAAAGAATTTATAGGCCTAACTTTTCAGAACATGTTGGCAGAGTTTAATATCAGTTACTATACTAGCAATTCTATACATAAGGCCTCTTTAGCTGAAAGAGTTTAATGTACATAAAGGAACGCATGCATCGCTATTTTACCCATAAAAACACATACAGATATATAAACATTCTGGAAGCATTAGCCTCATCATACAACCGTTCACACCATCGCGCGATTGGGACAACACCTAACGAGGTTTTAGAAAGAGGTACGCACTCAGCGTAAGGTGAGAAGAGATGTTCGTAGAGCACCGCCACACTCTACACGTCTCAAAATCAATGATTATGTAAGGCTATGGCGTTCAGGACACGTGGGATTTTTAAAGTTAGGGCTATGAGACCTAAAGGTAAGATAATGCTGTATTACGTTGAAGATTTGAATGGGGAAGAAATCGCAGAGACTTTTACCGCGAGGAGTTGCAGAAAGTGGCATTTAATTTAGGAAAAAATGTGTTTAAAATTGAAAAAAAATTAGGCAGCAAAGGTTCAGGAAAGAGAAAAATATACCTGGTGAAATGGCTAGGGTACCCAGAGAGCTTCAACACCTATATAAAAGCTGATGCAATAATGAAGCTTAAATAGTATACAACATGGCGCCTAACCACTTCTATGTCACACTTCCGTCCTCTTCTTCTCTGTCTTTACATCCTAGCAACACCCTGACCAACTTTGTAACAGAACTCCATGGGCTCATTGAATTGAAACGTGATTCGTATGAGGTGGGGATATGCGAAATTCAGCTATCCACCAGCCTCTTAAGTACTGATTATAAAAAAACCATTTTTACGGTTCTTAGAGATCGTGATGAATGTGAAAAGGCCGGGGTGATTAGGGATGAAACCATACGTGCCGCCCGGAGTGGGGAGGCCCTGTTTTACACTACAGTAGTAACACTAGGCCCGGGTCGTTATGGTGCGGTCGAGGATGTTGTGAGAGACTTAAACGGAAGTTAAAAACGCAAATCTTACGGCTGATTTAGTATACGAAATCGTAAACAAAGAAACCCCTGCATATGCTCTGACCCTAAAATCACAGGCTAATAGAGATATTAAAGACGAAGGACTGTTCAAAATTATAACCGAGGGCTGATATGGAGCAGCGCTCCAAAGAGATGCCTTTCACGAGGCACAACATGACTTGTCCAGCTTAATGTATCAGTTGAAATTGGAGAAATTGGGTGATGGCTATCCATCCCCAGACATGTGCTATATTTACAGCAATATCGTGGAGCATCAATTTGTTGGGGATACCCAGGCGCGCCTGCTCCGCATTGCTCACATACCCAATCATAGAGGGAAGAGCTTCAGCATTACATATGACAAGCCCCATTATGTGAATGTTGCGACTAATCTACTAAGAAATATCTCATTACATAAGAACGATTGAGGGAAAAAATTTCCCATTCGGTGATGGGAGCTTAACAGTGAAGCTGCACTTTCGTCGCACTGAGTTATAATGACCCGAAGGCCTTTCACAGTCTATCGAGGGGTGAGATATCAGTGTGGGAGTGGGCTTGGATCCATTTTTTCAACCATACTACGCACGGCTGTCCCATTGCTGAAGAGGGGCGCCAGATACCTCGGGAGGAAAGCGATACAACCAGGTTTTAACACGGTAGAAGACATAATGGCGGGGCTAAACCTTAAGAAGCTCTAAAAAAAATTTAAAACGTACACGGGACAAAATCGTCAAAGATACAAAGAGAAAAATGCGTGGTGGCGGGAAGAAGAAGAGGGCTGCCCGGAAGAAGGGGTTACCAACAAATGGCGTTAAACGTAAAAGGATATCAAAAAAGAAGAAGTGTTCTAAGCAAATGAAACCTATGGTTGATAATTTGTTTAACTGATATAAGCTAAGGACATTGCTCTCACGAATCATAGGCTGTTTACCACTTGTCGAGAGAGGTAGCACTATTTCTGACTCGTCATGGCACGCTTCATCCATCCGTGTAGCTCACAATGTTGTAAATCGGAGCTGTCCCTCTTTGATATGCCCCCAACACAAGTTTCTATTGAGCACAGTGAATTTATTACAATTAATCCATTAAACACAATTAGTTCCCCGAGTGCCCCTATAGAATTTGTGATACCCAGCTCAGGTCATTACTTTTTTTATCCAAGCTGCATGCACATGTATGCTAAACTACGCATAGCCCATTCAGATGGAACGGACTGCGATGATAAATATGTTGTATTCCCCGAAACAAACTTTCTACATTCCATATTCAGCCAGTGTGATGTATATTTAAATCAGGTCAACATCTCGGCAGGAACGGGTTATTATCACCTACGAGCCTATCTGGAAAGTGTCCTCAACTTTTCGAAAGAAGCGAAGGACACCTTTTTAACTGCCGAGGGCTATTATCAGCCTAAAGACGAAAGTAGTATAAAGGACAAATTTAAAAATTCTAAAAAGAAGATATACGAATGTTTTGGACACCTGCATAAAGATTTCACATTCCAGGAGAAACTGCTTATGAATGGGGTGGATATGAAAATAAAGCTCACCCTCACGAATCCTGAGATCTGCATAAATCTGAGAACTGATCAAGAAGAGGGCACAAAACCCGTTGTGATTCACATTATGGAAACATATCTGCGCATACGGCGAGTGAAACTAAGTTCACAAAAATATATAGAAATTGAAAAGAATTTACTGCACGCAAGAGTAAAATACCCAATTAACAGTACAGATCAAACTATACACAGTGCCCGCAGGGTTGGCCTCGAAGAAGATAGAAAACGTGGCCCTGCGAGTTCTACCTAAAAGGTTATTAAGTGGAATGCAGGATCACGCTTCGGCGAATGGAAAATATAAGAAGAACGCCTTTAAATTTGAGAATTTCGGCCTTAAAAATATAACTCTCTAGGTCAATGGCGTTGCGTTGGGCGGGGCTATGGATACGGACTACTCATCAGACGCTGTGTTCCTGCTTTGTCCGAGAGCTTATAGTAATCTGGCCCATATTGCAGGTGCTTGTGATGAGCTCGGGATTGGGGTAACGCAGAAAGAATTCATCGATCAATTTAACATTTACCCGTTTGACATCACACCTGACTTATCTGCTAGTGTAAATACACACTTAAGTCTACAACAAAGTGGGAACATCTCAGTCAGATTGGAATTCGCCAACCCGATAGACGCGCCTATTAGTGTACTAGTATACTTCGAGTCACAAGCCCTAATTCAGGTTGACTGCTTCAGAAGCGTAGTCACTGACTTTTAAAAGGGATGGGAATACACTTCAGAGAGTAATGAATAGTGACCGAATCACACGCTCCAAATTTATCGGTGTGTTTGCGAAGAATGAAACATTGAAATTACCAACTACGAGAAAATGCGGCGGAATTATTTTCAACACGAACATTGTTGGTGGCGAAGAGATTCATCGGCTTGCAATATACTTTAAAAATATTAAATAATGTACTTTTTTAATTCACTTGGGACTCGCCTGGAGTGACCTTGTTATTGTAAAATTTCTTGAACAGTTGCATACCCCCGAAATTGTCTGGAATCCCCACCAATTACAATGATATTTTAGTAATACTTGCGGCATGTATTGTCTTTCATTTCTCCTGCACATGTCACGTGGAAGGGAATTTATAAATTTAAAAATTATTCGACCCGTTTCACACTGATCGGAATGATGAATTGGTATGCATGCAGATAAAAAAAAGTTTCCCATTTGTGCGCAATTGATGTATTGTGTAAAGTTTTATTCGTGTATATAAAATGTATAAGTGTAACAATATTATGTAAAATATAAGATGTCCCCAATAATGTTAGTTTTGTTCTCTCTAGCTTATTTATTGCATGCTAAATCCTTAACTAATTTAAGCTGAATTGTAATAATTTATAAAACATGATTTCTATCATTTAATAAATTGATGAAAATACACTGTCTTGTTCTTAACCAAAAGAAAAAAGCTTACATTAGTTTCCCGACGACCTGGCAATCGTCGGACCGGCTGTGAGCCAATACTTCGACCTCCGTATTCAGGTCACTGGGTTGGCTGCGCTGTAAAACCTCCAAATCACCGTCGGTTATTTGCGTTTCTTCAAAACTGTCACGAAAAGTGGCTATAACACCTGTCAGATCCTCGTCGGACCTTTAAGGAGAAAGGAAATTAACTTGATTAGTTCATACATTTTTCTAATAATAGCCATATTGTGTGGAAGGTTGACTAAACACCGTCACAGAGTATCGAACCCCTGGCAGATATTAAACAATTAATATATATAACCTTCGGTTAGCTTCCGCCCGAATTGTTTATTCTGACGAAGGCCAAGCTATTCACTCCACCTTAGACCTACAGTTTAACGTGGAATCCGAACCACGCCCCACCAGCATCGCAGCGTCTTAACCACTAGGCCATCCGGGGTACCCATTTATCTACCAACCACTTTCTTTATTGTGTGGAAGGATGAACAGCTGGATTTTTCTGCGCGCGGCTGCCGTCATCAGGCCTCGAACCTGGGGCCGATGGATTGCAGTTAGCGACGGTAACCACTACACCACCGAGGCTCATATATATATATATATATATAAATAACAACAGAAAGCCTAGCAGTACCCTGTAGTAAACATGTAAAGAAGGCCTTGCAGTGAGCTTAAACTAATTTTACAAAACTCTACCCAGGGAAAAAACGCGTAATAAAATTTCACTTTCAAAGGACACCTTCATCGCATAATAAAATTCAGTCTAAATGACATTCTCAGGAAAGAAGGTTAGCTGGGCTACTAAGCCCCGCCAGCCGCCACAGAGTCTCGAACCCCTGGGCAGATATCCTTTCACTTCAAAATGCGTTATTATGGCTTTTTATAAAACTAGTTAACACTTGCAAGGGTTAAGTACTGAATGATACGATATATATATATACATATATATATATATATAATATATATATATATATATATAGCCCGAGAATGATAACCAGTGTAATCACAAGCCAGTTTTTAACTTATTACGTAATTATTTCTACTTACCTCTCAATGGCATCTTCATCCGCTGCTTCTTCCCCGCCGTCACAAATTTCTGCAACGTTTTGTGTGGAGAGAAGGTTTCCTCCATCGGTCGCTGCGAAAAGATGGAGCGTAGCCTCTGCAGAGAGGTCACCGTCTTCAAAAATCTGAGGGAAGAAGTAGCTGATGTGTCTGACTGGAAGTGTCCATGATAAGAGAATGTGTAGTTACTCGTTGATAAAAATCACTGTTGTGGGATCCAGCCTCACCCTCAGAACCCTCCAATATTCGATTCGCGAGTTTCCGGTGGGGAGCAAGACTTTCCGTCAACCAGAGATCCTGGATTCGTTCCCATGCCCCGCCCATTGGGTTGTAATTGGACTAGCCGCGAATTCTGAGGGTCTTTACCAAATATGACTTATTCATTCCACAGATAGAATCTATTTTGTTTAAAAAATTATATTAACGTTTTTGTTATAGTTTAAGGATATAATTGTGTCTTAAAGATAAATTTGTATTGAAACAAAATAGTTCCGTAAAAGAGGAAAAATGAATAAGTTACCCCGAAATAGAATCTATTTTTATTATAAATTTATATTAATATTTTTTTGTAATAAGGTTTACAGATATATTTGTGTCTTAAAGGTAAATTTATATTGAAACAAAATAATTGGATAAAAGATAAAAAATGAATAAGTTACCCCGAAATAGAATCTATTTGGGCGAAAGACGAGAAATGAAATTGTTATCCCGAAATACAATCTATTTTTAATATAAAGTTATATTAATATTTTTTGTAATAAGGTTTAAAGATATATTGGTGTCTTAAAGACAAATTTGTATCGAAACATAATAAAGGGGTGAAAAACGAGAAATGAAATAGTTACCCATAATTTAATTTCTATTTTTTTTTAAATCATATTAATGCTTTTTATGTTATAGTTTAAGGATAAATTTGTATATTAAGCGAAATTTTGTTTTTGTATTAAACTTAGTTTATCATATTCGATTTTTTGTTTAAGAGATCGCCCACCCAACGTTAACTTGGCCTCGTGGTGTTCCACCATGAGAAGCTTAATAGAAAAACTATGAGCGTTGCCCTTTTATTTGAGACCTTGTCGGTCTACCATCTGGCCCCATAAACGTATTTGTTTATGCTTAATAGCTTTGTCTATTAATTGGGTCGTATTTAGAGACCTTGTCGGTCTATCAGGAGCTGGTAAGTAAAAGCCGTGAGTAAGGTGGGTTTCGTTAGGTGATGGTAAGCTATACTTAGACGATTGGTGGTTGTGGTGTTGTGGTGGTGGTTGTGTATTCTTTTTGTGTGGTTGTTATTCGGCATGCTCGTATATATTTTGCTCTTGGATCTTTACATGCATCTGTTTATATATATATATATATATATATATATATATATATATATATATATATGTGTGTGTGTGTGTGTGTGTGTGTGTGTGTGATAACAGGGGATCTATGTGCGTATATATAGTGGGGGAGTGTATGTGCGTTTGTGGCGCTTTTAGATTAAATGGCTGCTCAAAGGTTATTAATATACAGGGTGGGCCGAAAGTCTGGATTCATAGGAAAATATTTATTTTAATACATAAATTACAACAAATGGTAAATACTTAAAATGAATAACAACTTTAACTCGTAAATGCGTATCCGTGATACTGTACAGTAGTTCGTACTCCAGTATAAATACTCAAATACTTTTTTATTTCAGCCCAGAAATGGCTTCGAATCTAACAACAGAAGACCGGGTAGAACTTGTGCTCATGTACGCAAGACAGGGCGCTACACACAGACCGAATTCAATAGAAATCATCCTGATAAGCATCCAGTAACACATGCGACTGTTGGCAAGTTGTTTAAACGTTTCAAAGAAACAGGAAGTGTACATGATCGACGGCGTTCTGGTCGTCCAAAAACTGCAACTGATGAAAATACCTCTGCAATGGTATGTGAAACTTTAACGAATAGTCCAGTAAAGTCAACAAGAAGATTATCAAATGAAACACGCATCTCGAGAACGTCAATTCGAAGAATTATTAAAAATCATAAATTCCATCCCTAAGTGTCTCGATGTCAGAGGCCGCCAATTTGAGCATTTGTTATAATTTGTTGTTTATACTGGAGTACGAACCACTGTACAGTATCACGGATACGCATTTACGAGTTAAGTTGATATTCATTTTAAGTATTTACCATTTGTTGTAATTTATGTATTAAAATAAATATTTTCCTATGGATCCAGACTTCCACCCTGTATACAGCCAGTTACGCCTTCTAAGTCTTCTAAGCCAACTGCCAAATGGCTGATTAAGCCAACTGGCTGAAAGACACTTCTAAGCCCCGTGATGCTACCCTGAACTCCCATTATACACCTGGATCTTCCAGGTGAAGGATGCTCTGGCTCCTCTCTCTCTTAGGTTAGGTATACCCCTTTTGGGCGGTGAGGCCGTCCCAGCTTCTCCCCCAGCTTGCTTGGGGAATTCCCCCGGGCACCATGGGGTGTAGGGGGTGGCACCTTGCAACATTTTATCAACATTGCAATTGCTCTGCACTCTCTCCTTTTGCACCCAAACTACTAACATTGTTCAAATGAGGCTACGATATTTCGTTTGCGGACTTTCTTCAATCTCTTATTCTCAGTACAGAAAACTATAAAAATTCTTTCTTTTATCAGCAGGTAATCTACTCTATGTAATCTACTGCTGTAGTGCGGTGAATGAGGGAGTAGTTATCCCTCAGTAACATTTCTAGCGTTAACTACTAGCATCAACTACTCAGATTCGGCAAAAGGTCTCTTACAAACATAAAATTTCTAGAAAATGTATAAAAATTACTCGTACTAATTGGTAACATTTTGATTTTCTCTGGATATTATTTTCTGTACTGATTGGTAATTTTTTATGCTTGTTTAGAAAGTTCGTGTTTCTCGGCGAAAATAATTTGCCGAGAAACACGAACTTTAAAAGACCAAGAATTGATTTGTATCCCTGCATTTACGGTGTAATTTATACAACACTGAATTAACATGTTAAATTGGAGAAATAATTTGTGTTTGTACGTTCTCTGTTAACGTAGATGTAAACTGTAAATAAAAGAAGTAAAATGTAAATAAAGCAGTTGCGTAAATGTATGCAGTATTAAACAAAATAGGTCAATAATAATAATAATAATAATAATAATAATAATGTCCATAGAATAAATAATAATAAAAAATCAAAGTAATGTATGTTCGGGTCTCACTTTAGCTTAAGCTCAAGTTCGTTGCCATGACAGTATGAATTATTCATTAACGCTTCCATTCTTCAAAGAATTTTTTTTCATTCTGTATTAAATTCAATTTATTTTGAACAGGAAATAAAAAGGTCACTTCCTGTTTCACGCCATTTCCATTTCATTCGAAACCCGGAAGTGAGAATTGCCGACTTAACCTATCTCACCTAACTTGATCAAACTCAGGACCGAAATGAGGAACCTTTGGATGACAAAGAGAATGGCATGAAAGCGAAAAAAGAACATAATAAGTCTAGAGGGCGCTGCTTTCGGGTGTCTTAAAAAAAAAAACGTACGTAGCAACTTAAACCAAAATCTCAATTGATTTATACCCATTTGTTCCAAAATTGTTCGACAAGACATATAAATTGACACTATAAAATTAACTTAACCTAACTTAACATAGCGTATAACCTAACCTACGTTAGCCTAACCTAACCTATGCTAACCTAATCTCACTTAATTTAACCCACAATAATGTTTCGATTTTATGTCAAGTCGATCAGATGTCGTTAGCCTGATCACGACGAGACAGCTAATTAGTATTTAATAATAATAAAAATAATAATAATAATAATAATAATAATAATAATAATAATAAAGTCTCGCGTTGTAACTGACTTAATTTCTTCATATAAAAGTGATGTACCCACTTAATTATTTCATATAAGAAATTATGTACAAGTGTAGACTTGAGACTACCTCTTTAGTTGAATACATAAATTGCTTCGCTGTGTGATTGTAATCATTGGTAGATTAAGTTTAGATTATTTAGGTAAAATTGAAATTTTAGTCGTGTTTTCAGAATAAACAATAAAAAAAAATATAAAATTATATATTATAGGCTTAGAATTTCATTTAGGAAAATGTTACCTACTTAGTTTATTATTTATAACTATTTATTTATTATTTCTGTACACACACACACACACACACACACACACACACACACATACACACACACAGTTCTATATATGTAGTATATGTATATATATACATGCGCCTTGGTGGTGTAGTGGTTAGCGTCGCTGACTACGAATCCATCGGCCCCGGGATCGAGACCCGGTGATGGCAACCGGCTCGCAGCAAAACCCAGCTGTTTATCCTTCCACACAATAAAAGAAAGTGGTTGGTAGATAAATGGGTACCCTGGGTTGTCTAGTGGTTAAGACGCTGGGCTGCTGGTGAGGCGTGTTCGGATTCCACGTTAAACTGTAGGTCTAAGGTGGAGTGAAAAGCTTGACCTTCGTCAGACTGAACATTCCGGCGGAAGCAAACCAAAAGAATCGCGGGACAGGTACTAAGAACGTTCAATAGAAGGGACAGGACAGTAATGATTCCCCCGCTAAAATCACTGATTATACCAAAACTTGAATACTGCTCAGTTTTAACGTCCCGTATATAAATTACCATTCAAACAACACTGGAAAATAGGAAAGGCAGAATGTGTAGTGTTCCCAAATTAAAGGCCCGACAAGGGGACCTCCTCAACACTGAAGGAAAATAGCTTGGTTGTCAGGGGGCCAAGACTTTTTAACCAGCTTCCAAAGGACCTCAGAAACGTTACAGGGGTCAAAGTTGAAGTCTTCAAGAGAAGACTAGATGCCTGGCTGAGAACGGTAACAGATGAGCCGGGTGTACCTGGCTATGTACTACTCAAAAGAATTTAAGGGTCAAAGGAAATTTTTTGATCATTTTTGTAAGTATGTCTTTTTAAGCCAGATAGGGTTAGAATATCCCCCTTTGGGTTGTCATTTGGACTATAGACATCACGTTATTATGGGACATGCAATCATTGCACTTATCTTTAGAAACTTTTTAAGTTAACCCAGATTTCCTTTTCATAGTTTGAAGCACGAACTTAGTCAGACTAAACTGACAAACTGCCTCGAAACACCCATTGTGACACCTCATGCACCATTTGCACGTGTTTTGCATGAGTGTCATTCCATGCATGCCAATTTTAGCAATAAAAGGGCTGAGCATTTTCCATTCATCATCACTTGAAATTTGAAGATGGTTCGACGACAACTCAGCATCCAAGACAGGGGAAGGGCCATTGGCTGGCTACAAGATGGACAAACTCAGAGAACTGTGGCTCAGCGTCTAAATGTAAGCCAAAGCGTTATCGGCAGACTCTGGCAGAGGTTCAGGACAACTAATGCTGTTCAGAATCGCCCCCGTTCTGGAAGACCCCGATCAACAACAGCACGAGAATACCGCTTCCTGATGATAACGGCGTTGCGACAGCGCTTTGTGACCGCACGGCATCTTCGGGATCAACTCAGAGCTGCCAGAGGCACCAACGTGTCCGACCAGACCATTAGGAATCGTCTGCGAGACCGAGGTTTGCGATGCCGGCGTCCTGCAGTCCGACCACCGCTACTTGACCGTCACAGAAGGGCTCGCCGAGATTGGTGCAGACGTCATATCCGGTGGAACCGTGGTCAGTGGGCAGAGACAATGTTCACAGATGAGTCACGCTTCTCGCTCCAGTTCAATGATGGCCGGGCTCGTGTTTATCGTCGTCAAGGAGAGAGATCTGCTGATGTCAACGTTGCTCAACGTCTACCATTTGGAGGAGGAAGTGTGATGGTGTGGGCGGGGATATCCATGAACCACAGAACCCCTCTGTACGTCGTCAACGGAAATTTGACTGGTCAGCGTTATCTCAACGAGATTGTTCAACCTCTGGTAATTCCACTTCTGCAGCGGATTGGACCAGGAGCTTGGTTCCAGGACGACAACGCAAGACCTCATCGTGCCAGGGTGGTGACCGACTTCCTGCAGGAGCAGAACGTTCAGCACATGGATTGGCCTGTATATTCACCCGACTTGTCACCCATTAAGCATGCGTGGGATGAACTAGGGCGGCGAGTTCGATCACATCACGTCCCTGCCGTCAACCTCCGGCAACTGGCTCAGCGATTAGTCGCAGAATGGCAAGCGATCCCTCAACGTTATTTCCAACGCCTGATGAACAGCATGCGCCAACGTTGTCAAGAATGTGTGAATGCTAACGGTGGCTACACCAGTTACTGAAGCTTCTGCGACTTGTTTGAACATCATTTTGGGGGGTGCATGACTTTTTTTCATCAGGGTAATAAACTAGTGTCTAATCAAAAGTTTTTGTTTTGTGTTTTCTGTTCTTGAGCCATCAAAGAATTATTTTGTCATTAGTCGTCACCATTTTAGCTCGTTAGCTTATATTTATATGCACAAATATTTTTCACCCTTAACTTCTTTTGAGTAGTATATATATATATATATACACACACACACACATATATATATATATATATATATATATATATATATATATATATATATATATATATATATGTGGCTTATATACGCATGAATATGTCAGAGGCATAGCACAATAAAAATTGCGGTGATTATCAGCTTTATAAAGTAGACTTAAACTATAAACCCAGTGGAAACACTCATAGAGCATTAGACAAAAGACGATTATAAAATCTATATATGACGCGTCGCGAGTACGAAGGGCGAACTCACCACATTGGCAATTTTGCGATTGCTCCACGAATGAACAGTTCACCCCCCCCCCCCCCCCACATCCACAGACAACTTGGCAAAGACAAACACCCTTCTCGTACGCTCAAAATGTAGTTATTTTCAATGCGTGTATTTGCATTGCCATAATAGTCACAAAGTTTCAACGCGGCAATCTCAAAACTGGTTTGGCGAGTACTCGCGACGCCTCATATATATAATATATATATATATATATTATATATATATATATATATGCGCCTCGGTGGTGTAGTGGTTAGCATCGCTGACTGCGAATCCATCGACCCCGGGATCGAGACCCGGTGACAGCAGCCGGCGCGCAGCAAAACCCAGCTGTTCATCCTTCCACACAATAAAAGAAAGTGGTTGGTAGATAAATGGGTACCCTGGGTAACCTAGTGGTTAAGACGCTGGGCTGCTGGTGAAGCGTGGTTCGGATTCCACGTTAAACTGTAGGTCTAAGGTGGAATGAAAAGCTTGACCTTCGTCAGAACGAACAATTCGGGCAGAAGCAAAACCAAAGTTAAACCAGCCAAGGTTATATATATATATATATATATATATATATATATATATATATATATATATATATATATATATTCTCGTCTACGAATGATATAAACTGGAAAATACGAGGCTTTTAATTTACACGGTTTATGCGTAACTTTTTTTCAATGGGGAAAAATGCACATTAGAAATTACTTCAGGGAGTGATAACAAGAGTTGAATGTTAGCTCTAAATATTGCTACTCATAGCTCTCCTAAGAGGTTAGACGGTATAATGAACGTTTTATAATTGTCTTAAGTTCACTTCAACTGAAATTTTAAAAGCGTTTTGCTTAATAGTGCAACAAACACTTGGGTACGTTTCGGATGTTTTATGGCAACTGTATTTGTATTAAAAAATGTGTAATTCGTTTGCCAGTGTGTGTGTGTGTGTGTGTGTATATATATATATATATATATATATATATATATATATATATATATATATATATGATGAATAAAACCACGCAGGAAAGGAAACACAAAAAGGCGCTCAAGCGCTTTCGTCTAATGACATCCTCAGGAACACTGAAGTCATAAAAGGTTACGGCTTATATATAGGTTACAGAAAGAAAAAAAATAAATAAATAAATAACACATACATACACACAAACATATATATATATATATACATACATACATATCTACACACACATATATATATATATATATATATATATATATATATATTATATATATATGTAATAAACAGAAAAGTAAAAATAAAAATTAAAAATTAAAGGATTAACAAAGAGGCATACAGATTTGTAAGGAAAAATATCGATTTATAGCACAAGATCAAATGAATTATAAAAATACAAATTTATACTGGCAATCTGCCCGGGTTTTAACACTTTGCCTTTTATAGTCAAGTTTCGATATATATAAAAATAAAATGAAGATTAAAAGTTAATAAAGTAGCATACAAGTTTACCAAAGATTTAGCGTCCTACCCTTTTATCTAAATCTGTTTTGAAGGAATTCAAAACAACAGGATCGAGTTGAAAAAGACCTTTGCTTATGTTGAAGTTATTTGAAAGTTGGATGATGGCAGACTCAAGAATATTTCTATTAACAATGTTGCTAGAGTGAAATAAAACTGAAGCATTATTCCAATCAATACAGTGGGATAACTCTGACAAATGGACAAAAAGAGCACTGGACAACTATCCTGTTCTAACGGAATATTGATGTTGTTTTATACGTGTGTGCAAATCCTTTCCCGTCTGACCTATGTAAAAGGAATCACATTGTTTACACCCAATTTTATAGATAATGCCTGAATTATTGGTAGGGCTATTTTTTACTTTGATATTTTTCACAATATTGTTATATGAAAATACCACATTAATATCCAAAAGTTTAAGTACATTAGCAATGCCTAAAAAGCCCGGGAAAAATGGAAGTACTAAAATATTTTTTGACAAAGTACGAGTGTACATGACACCCCCACTAAGAAGGCCATTTTTTCATCAATGTTTCTCCGCGCCCTTAGGATCGCCAGTCCGGAATACATCGATGCCGAATTGGAAAAAATCAACGGTATTGGAAGTGATCTGTGTTATCCATCTGCGTTTATGGAATCTTGTCTCAACAAGGCAAAACGAACTTTCTATCGTGTCAATAATAACACTCGTACTTTGTCAAAAAATATTTTAGTACTTCCATTTTTCCCGGGCTTTTTAGGCATTGCTAATGTACTTAAACTTTTGGATATTAATGTGGTATTTTCATATAAACAATATTGTGAAAAATATCATAGTAAAAAATAGCCCTACCAATAATTCAGGCATTATCTATAAATTGGGTGTAAACAATGTGATTCCTTTTACATAGGTCAGACGGGAAAGGATTTGCACACACGTATAAAACAGCATCAATATTCCGTTAGAACAGGACAGTTGTCCAGTGCTCTTTTTGTCCATTTGTCAGAGTTATCCCACTGTATTGATTGGAATAATGCTTCAGTTTTATTTCACTCTAGCAACATTGTTAATAGAAATATTCTTGAGTCTGCCATTATCCAACTTTCAAATAACTTCAACATAAGCAAAGGTCTTTTTCAACTCGATCCTGTTGTTTTGAATTCCTTCAAAACAGATTTAGATAAAAAGGGTAGGACGCTAAATATTTGGTAAACTTGTATGCTACTTTATTAACTTTTACTCTTCATTTTATTTTTATATATATCGAAACTTGACTATAAAAGGCAAAGTGTTAAAACCCGGGCAGATTGCCAGTATAAATTTGTATTTTTATAATTCATTTGATCTTGTGCTAAAAATCGATATTTTTCCTTACAAATCTGTATGCCTCTTTGTTAATCCTTTAATTTTTAATTTTTATTTTTACCTCTCTGTTTATTGCTATATTATATATATATATATATATATATATATATATATATATATATATGTGTGTGTGTGTGTGTAGATATATACAGGGTGGGGCACGGGAACCAAGTGTTTTTGGAATAATCAGGAAAATGATATTTATTTTTGTAAAGAAAATATATTGGTAGAACAACATTCGTAAGAACATAGCATTTCATGTCATAATAATCATGTACCGAAAATTATATCTGGCATATGATGTCCTTGGCCGTCGACGCATTGTTGAAGGCGTTTACGAAAATTGGCCTCCACTCTTCCCAGCAGGTCTCTGTTGATTTGGATGATTTGTTGACGGATCGCTTCCTTCAATGCATCTAATGTACGGGGCTTGTCCTCGTAGACACGTGACTTGAGGTACCCCCATAGAAAGAAGTCACATGTGGACAAGTCAGGGGACCGAGGGGGCCATGCAATGTCACCAAATCTCGAAATGAGATGGTTGGGAAACAGGGGGCGAAGAACAGCCATTGACGCTCTGGCGGTGTGTGGCGTGGCCCCATCTTGCTGAAACCACAAATGTCGACGAGCAATACGCCTTCTTCGTAACTCAGGGATGAAAAAGGTGTTCACCATCTCAATGTAACGCCCAGATGTTATGGTAACGGTAACCCCATTTTGTTCGAAGAAATAGGGACCGATGACGCCAAACTTTCCCACCGCGCACCAAACTGTAACCTTAGGGCTATGCAGCGGTTTTTCATGGAGTTGTCGCGGATTTTCAGCAGCCCAATACCGACAGTTTTGATTGTTGACGGCCCCATTAAGGTGGAAATGGGCTTCATCACTCATTACCACCATCATGTTTTCATTCTGCTCATAAAGTGCAAGCATTTCCTGTGCAAAATTCAGTCGTTGGGGGCAATCGTTTACATTCAATTCCTGCACCATCGCTAACTTGTATGGGTGAAAATGTAATTCTTCATGCAAAATCCGTCTAACAGTACGATTGCTGATTCCGAGTGCAGCTGAATGTCTCCGAGCAGAGCGGCCTGGGCTTTGCAACATCGCTTGTCTGACCCTTTCAACGTTCTCTGGAGTACGCACAGTGCGTTGCGGCCCCTTCGGTTTTGTTTTCATTATTGAGCCTCCTGTTCGAAGATTGTTAACCCAACGTAAGATTGTGTCACGAGCGGGAACAGAGTCATTTCGATGAATGTTGAATCTGCGGCGAAACGCACGCTGAACGGCTGTCACTGACTCGCCACTCCTAACAAAATGATCATACGCGAACATGCGGTGTTCTAACGTCCACTGCTCCATGATGGCACCTGAAAGATAAAGGTGAGTGTTAGTTAAAGTTAAATGCTATGAACCCAGGAATGGAATGCTACCTACCGCACGCCCCTCCCATTCCTAATGGCCGATTACTAGCTATTCAAAAAACACTTGATTCCCGTGCCCCACCCTATATATATATATATATATATATATATATATATATATATATATATATATATATATATATGTTTGTGTGCATGTATGTTATTTATTTATTTTCTTTTTTTTTTTCTTTCTGTAACCTATATATAGGCCGTAACCTTTTATGTACTTCAGTGTTCCTGAGGATGTCATTAGACGAAAGCGCTTGAGCACTTTTTTGTGTTTCCTTTCCTTCGTGGTTTTATTCATCATAAATATTTTTCACGTGTTACTTTCGTGAAATAATTTTCATATATATATATTATATATATATATATATATATATATATTATATATATATATATATATATATATATATGGTGCTCTTCCAATACGTGCTCTACCGTAAAATTTACATTCCAATATGTGCTAACTAACGAAAATATCACGACCTAACCTAACCAATCGTCAAGGGCGTACAATTGACCTAACGATTGGTTAGGTTAGGTCGTGATATTTTCGTTAGTTAGCACATATTGGAATGTAAATTTTACGGTAGAGCACGTATTAGAAGAGCACCATATATATATATATATATATATATATATATATATATATATATATATATATATTAAGGTAATCCCCAGTCATAGGGGTAAAAATTCAAAGTAAATATATCCCAAGTCTTACCCCATCCGTTTGTTCCTAACATTGAAAAAAAACGATGTGTGCAAAACGTCAGGACTCTCATCCTATATTTAGGGGTCGCGCGGATCAAATGAAGTTCTCCAGTAAGACCAAAAGGGAGATTTACCTATGAGAAAGTATTGTGCAAAATTGTTCTTAGCTTTTATTCAACCGAAGTGAATATATAATAGCAACGGAACAAATGCACAAATCTTGCCTCTCTCTTCATTTCTTGATGAGATTCCTTTCCAGGGGCTTCGCAAAGCGGGCCCAGTGGCCCTCTACTACTTGAAGGGGGTACTGCTTCCGTTCTCCGTCGAAGGTCATCGAGTTATTGAATGCCTGCATTAGTGCGACCCCGTGCTCGGCAATGTCATTCACGACGCGAATGCCTCGCACGACGTCCCGGGCCTTTTTTCAGGATTCGCCATCTCCCCAATCAGACGGGTCCTTGTCGATGAAGGTCAGTGGGTGATCCAGGATAGAGAAGAACCGCTTTGTGTTGGATTTCACGAAGTCCTGGCTCTTCGGCGTCTCGTCGAGGCCTTTGACGTCCAACTGGACTCTCTTCGACACATCAGCCAATCCCTCCTCATCCAAGGCTTTCACATTTCTCGCTTCTCCTCGACAAGAAACGAAGGATCGAAAACGGCGAGGCTGATCAGCTCCTTGCTGATATAGCAAAGGTGGCATGAGAGGGCCTTCACTGCGGCAGCTGATGCCAACGAATCAACATCTTAGAACGTGATGATCCTCCCAACAAGCTCGCCATCGTTCCGGGAAGCCTCGATGGCAATGGAGAACGTAAACCAGGCCTGGATATAGACCAGCAGGCCGAAGAGGACGAATCGACGAATGCCTCACTCCTCCTGAGTGGTCAACCGGAACTGTTGCACGAATAGGAAGATCTTCTCCGCGTAGATGAGCCTAGCCATTCACCTCGCTCAGTGGTGAGCTCCATGCAGGCTCTCGGATACGAACACCTCGAGGTGGCGTTTCATCAAGAGGGATAGGCGAGAGCTCCAGCAATTTCCAGTAGTCGTCTCGAGGCTGGTCTTCCTCCAAGTGTTGGAGACAGAAGGCGATGATGGTCTCCTTGATGGGCTTCGCCTGCCGACTCAGGTCCTCGCCATTCACGAGGGTGCGGAGGTATCCACGATCGAAGAAGCCAAAGCGGTACTTGAATCTCTTGAAGAGGTTGATTTCAGGACCAGAAGACTTCGCTGCCATGCTCTTAGCAAAGACCTTCTCAAGCATTACCTCCAGGACGTGGTGCCGCGTGTAGGGGCTGCGTCCGAGCTTCTGCTCGATCCTCAACGTACCAATCTTGGAGGCACTGTAAGACGGCGTTGGCCTGGGCCTCGCCCATGCCCTACGGCAACATGGGGACACCAATGAGCTTGTCAACTCCTACGGCCAACACGAGGACCGGGAAACGATCGACCTTACCATCGTCATCCATCGTGTCCGGAGGGAGCTTGCCATCCCAGCGGACGGTCATGGGGCCATCAACCTGGGGGTCTTGCCAGATCTTCGATGAAGCTTCCTCACAGTGCTTGACGCGGGCCCTCCTGATGGAGTACCGGTTGATGGCCAGCTCCATCACGTCGTGGCCAAGGCCGGAGGCCCGATCGAGGGGTGCAGCAGTTCGTTGATCTACGACCAGAGGTGGACGAGTGCTGCTTCACCTACGCTTCGGAGGCGAAAATGCGGCGGCATCCTTCTGGTGGCTCTCCTTCTTGGCGACCACTTTGTTGACTCCGGCATGTAGCCTCGGCGCCCCTGTCGCTAGAGCTCGAGGAAGACCCGATTCTCTTTGATCGTCATTATCTTTATGGCATTAGTATGGGCGATATCGAAAAGGTTCAAGGACTGGTCCTTGAACTCAGTCTCGTTGTGGCGCTGGGCTTCCGTCGTCCACTTGGAGCTCTTCTTGAGTCCTTGCCAGGCCTTAAAGAGCTTGTCCAGCTTGGTGAGAGCGTTGTACTCCTCTGTGGTGGGGATCCTAGCACTCATCTAGAACCCTCACCACCACTGTCTCCGCCTCCCTCCCTTGCAGTATTCTTTTTTGGGAGGTGGAGGTACAGAAGTAGCCGAAGCATTTCGTCGGGACGGAAGCCTGCTCCCGGACAAGGGGATCTTGATGGGCTGCCACAGGTGAAAGAGGTCAGAGGTCGTCCTTGTGACGGGTTCTGATAGTCGATACACTCGAAGTCGACATCGACAGTCCTGCTGTCGCCATAAACTTGTGGGAAGATAAAAAAGTATTAGTTTTGACTCCTACTACTATTACTACAATGCACCGAAAGTTGAGCTAATAACAAAAATTTCAAGATGGTCGCGTGACCCTTAAATATTCTTAGAACCGGATAAAAACTTACCTCCTGGGCTTCCTCTGCGAAGAGAACAAAATGAAGAGGTAAGACCAGAAAAATTTGAATTCTCGATTTTGAGGAACACCCGAATATACTGTGTGTGTGTGTTTGTGTGTATATATATATATATATATATATATATATATAATATATATATAAACATTATTTCACGAAAGTAACACGTGAATAATATTTATGATGAAAATAACCACGAAGGAAAAAGAAAACACAAAATGGTGCTCAAGCGCTTCTGTATAATGACATTCTCAGGAACACTGAAATTAATAAAAAGCTCGAGATTATATATAGGTCATAAAGAAAAAAGAAGGATAATATCTACAGATCTACAGAAGCTAAGGCTAACAAAGACCCTAAGATCCACTCTAAGGTTAGCCCGAGAGAAAGGAAAGATTGGGGGTTAAGAGAAGAGAATAAGGGGTTAAGTAAGTAGCAACACCTATCACTCGTGGGTTAACATTCATTCAGAAAAAGAGAAAAAAAGACTCACCATCATCATCCGCCGGCCACTGCCAACAAGTCAGAAAAATAGTCGGAGAGAATAGGAAAGGTTGCAGAACGGCCCTTTACTCCATAGGGAGGTAGAGCCCACTCTGCGGGAAAGGGGTGAAAGATGAAAAGAAGAAAAATAAGAACGCTTACAAACCATGCAACACATTCTTAACTCAAACACTATCATACCATGCAAACTACAGACATGCAATAAAGAGAGTTACAGACATGCAAATAAGGAGAGAAGAAGAAAAAAAAGTATAAAGAATAACAAAAAGTGGGTTAATTTACGCAACGAGCTACAACTAAGTTCGTGTTAGTCTAATTTTTTTTTTTTTTACACGCTGGCATGTCACAAGCTGGCATTAGTCATCAACAGACTCATCCCCGATTACCGCCCCCAGAGCTCCTGTTAGCAATTGTTTTTTTATTTTAAACAACGTTAATATTTTTAAAATGCCTATCGAGACGGTTTTTAAACACATTAACGCTGGTAGAGTTCACGACAGGCGCGAGAAAATTATTCCATTTATCAATTACTTTAAACGTAAAGAAGTTTGTAGCGATATTAGTAATGAAACGTCTGCCACGCAACTTAAATCCGTTATTACGAGAATTGCTATTATCGAAAGTGAACAGTTTGTCAAAATTTACGTTACCGATGTTATTAACGATTTTGAAAACTTCAATAAGCTTCCCCCTTAATCTCCTAGTTTCAAGTGAATGCAAGTCTAACTCTTTAATCCTATCTTCATAAGGCTTGTTGCGCAATGACGGAATTAGTTTCGTGGCACGACGCTGAACCCTTTCTAACCTATCAATATCCTCACGCAAATACGAGCACCAAAACTGAACGGCATATTCTAAATGAGGCCTGACTAGGGACTTGTAAAGAGGCAATATAATATCCTTCGATTTAAATTCGAAATTACGCGCTATGAAGCCTAACATCCTATTAGCTTTTGCACAAGACTCCAGGCACTGGTTCCTAACTTTTAAATCCTTAGATACGCGTACGCCGAAATCTACTTCCTCGTCAACGCTCGCTAACTCTCTATTATCCATCGTGTACGTGTAATTATTGTTACGAGAACCTATATGCAAAACTTTACATTTGTCTACGTTAAATTGCATCTGCCACTTATCCGTCCACTCCATAATCCTATTTACATCCGTCTTGGAGCCTATTTCTATCGTCCTCGTTAACAACCTTGCCGCCTATTTTAGTATCGTCCGCGAATTTTGACACGTTTCTAGTCAATCCTACATCTATGTCGTTAATGTAAATTACGAATAGCAATGGGCCTAACACTGAATCCTGTGGGACACCGCTATCTACATCCAACCACCTCGATTCACTACCATTAACAACGACCCTCTGTCTCCTCGCACGAAGCCATTCCTCTAACCAGTTAGCTACCTGACCGCGTATACCGTGCGCTTTAACCTTCGCAATTAAACGTCTATGCGGAACTGTATCGAACGCTTTTTTAAAATCTAAATAAATAACGTCAGCTGCTCGTCAGCTGCCTATCGTATTCGCGCACTATTTCGTTATAAAATTCTAACGAATTAGTTAAACAAGATCTATGGCGTCGAAACCCATGCTGACTACAATTAATCAAATCCCGACTTTCTAAGTGATCGATGATACGATCCCTAACTACGGATTCCAAAAGTTTACCGACAATTGATGTTAAGCTAATGGGCCTATAATTGTTAGCTACTGTGCGGTCACCTTTTTAAAAAATGGGCGTGACGTTAGCTAATTTGAAGTCTCCAGGAATAATCCCCGTTTCGAGTGACTGATTAAAAATCTTCGTTAAGGGGCCTACGATAACGTCTTTCAAATCTTTCAAATGTCTGGGATAAAACGCGTCAGGGCCTGGAGCCTTGCTAACTTTTAGCCTATCGATATAATGCGCAATCTCACCCTCGTAAACAGTTATTTCATCCAAAATAGTCTCGCTACTAAATGGAACAATATCGTCCACGTCGAGGACATTATTTACGTCTTCTATGGTAAAAACTGTCTCAAAAAAGTTATTGAAAATACCCGCCATCGCCTGAGCGTCAGAAGCCAAAGCGCCGTTAACATCCACTAGAGGGCCTATGTTATCTTTGGATCATGTCGAGAATAGCGAACCCAACACCTGCAGGGTTCGCTATTCTTGACAAGGGAATTTTTGGGTTCGCTATTCTTGACATGGTAAAATTGGGTTCGCTATTCTTGACATGGGAAGTCCTCAAGGACGTTTTCATAACTTCAGACGGTAGGTTTATGTTTCCCAATTTTAAGTAATTAGTTAAGGACGTATTAAATGCTTTTATATTAGTCTTTTTTTATTTAACCAAACTAGCACGACTTAACCTAACCAATCGTCAATGCCATACAGTATAAAGAATCCTCTTCTCTTAATATATAAAAATAAATAAATAAAAAAAATTTATTGTTTTTTATTTATTTTTTTAGGTTAATTGTACGCCCTTGACGATTGGTTAGGTTAAGTCGTGATAGTTTGGTTAATTTTTGCTACCCGCGACCCGCACGAAGGGCATAAGGCTAAAATTAACAACATGCGAGGATGCAAACGCGAATTTCTTCCAGGTTATTTACAACAGTTCATGTGGATGGAAAGAAATAAAGTAAACAGGTTAATTAATTTATGTAACGCAATTGCCACTCAATTTCCTTTTTAATAAATTAGTATACGGTTCATTTTCATTTCAGTAAATTGTTTTATTTATTCTTTTATCAATAAAGTGAAGATTACATATGTTTAACTTTTTCCTTTACATGATATTTATATTGGGTTTGCTATTCTTGACATGGGAACTTTTGGGTTCGCTATTCTTGACAAGGGAATTTTTGGGTTCGCTATTCTTGACATGGTAAAATTGGGTTCGCTATTCTTGACATGATCCTTATCTTTTATCGGCTTACGATTATTGACGTATTCAAAAAACTTTTATAGATTATGTTTACTATCCGCAGCTATAAGTATCTTTAAATTACGCTTAGCATTCCTTACTGATCTTTTAACCTGACGTCTAAGCTCGATATATCTATTAAAGTTAGCTGCCGTGCCATTGCGCTTATTAAGTCTATACGTTCTGTTACGCTCATTTATGAACTCGCCTATTTCCAGGGTTGGCAAAAACCCAGCAAAAACCCAAAAACCCAGCTGGTTTTTTGCTGGGTAGTTGGGTTTTTGCTGTTTTTTTGGGTTTTTGCTAGTTTTTTGCCAACCCTGCCTATTTCCCTAGTCCACCACTTGGTCCTACCATGATTTCTAGCGCGCTTGGGCCGACGAGGAATAAGCTTCCTTTCAATATTCATAAAACTTTGTTTAAACGCCTCCCAATGCAAATTTGTCATTACCCATAAGTAAGTTATACCAGTTCACTACTCTCACCCTATCAGCAAAACTATCAAAATTGGCTCTACGAAGATCAGGGACTTCTATTACGTTACTATCCTTAGTGTTTTCTATCAATAGCTTAAACCTAAGAATTTGATGATCACTACATCCTAAACTCTCGCCTACTTCTAAACCTTCGACTATATTTTCGCCGTTCGTCATCACCACGTCTAAAATATTGTCACCGCGCGTTGGTTCGGTAACCATCTGTCGTAAAAAATTATCTTCTATGAACTTAATCAATCTCAAACCCTCCTCATTACCAGTAAAAGTCTCGTAATTAACATTACAGCAGTTAAAATCTCCGACAATTATACTATTCCGATTATCAATAAAGTTACCAAAAGAGTTTAAAACCCGGTATATCAAATTACCCCAACAAGTCCCGAGTCACGGTATTTAACCACGTTTCAGTGATAGCAACTATATCGTAGTTGCCAGAATAAATTATCGCCTTAAATTCATTTAATTTATTTCTAATATTACGCGCGTTACAATAAAAGACATTTAAGTTATTTTTTACCACGGGTCGGCGTTTTAAACTATTTTTCACGTTGGGCCCACGTTCCCTGGACCCATAACGTTTAAAGAAGGCTTCGACCAACCCAGCTTTCGTACGTTTTCGTCAATTAACCTACCTAGCCTAGCATTACCTATTTCATTAAAATGCACCCCATCTTTTATAAAAATGCTAGGATCACTGAATTCTGACCACAGCTTTACGAAGGGTACATTTTCCTCAGCACAAATTTCTTCTAATTTAGTATTAAAAAATATCGTTTTAGACGTAATCCTAAGACCCAAACCGTGCCTAGGGGTAATACCTAGAACTAAACACCTATCTGACTTCGCCTTTAGGGACCTAATTAACCCCCTATATCTCTCCAAAAGGTCAGGCACTCTCGTATCGGGCCTATACGAGTTGTTGTCCCCTACCATCGTCACCAACATCGAGTGACGGGAGGCAACGTCAATCCTATCCACTTCGTCTCTAATTCTGTCAACCCTGGCCCCTGGGAGACAGACCCTCCTCCTCTTGGTTGGATGCCGTTCAACGAACTCTGTGTCTATATGGCGCACTAAAGAGTCCCCAATTAAAATAGTTTCCCCCTCATTCACATCCCTTTCAAATGGGCGAAAGGGTTCGAAACCTCGATAGGGGGGGGGGTCCTATCACCTAACGCACGCGGCCTAGCTCCACCCTTAACTTCTCTAAATCCCTCCCCATCTACTAATCTCGGACCAACCTTAACCCCTTCCTCAACTCTATCCAACCTTCCCGATAAGCTACCTAAACTAGAAACTAGGTTACGCACCTCACCCTTCAAGTTACTAACGTCTTCAACGTTAGTATTGGTTCGGCTTTCGTCAACCGTAGCCCTACCCCTGCCCTCATCAAGCGTTGCAAGTCTTTCCGTTACCTCACGTACCCTGCGTTTTATGTCAACTATTTCCTCCCTTAAATCGCAAAAGAAACAAACTGATCTCGCAGTAATCGCCATAGGACCGCCGTTATAATCTTTAAAATCCGTATACCACCGGTTTATCCAACACCTAACACACGACGCTTTCTGCGACGGCATCGTGCAAGTTAAATTAGTTTATAACCGTCACAAGTTTAAGTTAAATTAAGCCGGCACGCTATGAAAACTTCTAAATCGCTAAAAACCACTAATATTCAATTACTTAACATAACAATGTGAATATAAATGCAAGTATATAAAATTCAAAACTTTCCAAAAGTAAAGTTATTAGCAATATGCAAAAGTAGAAGAAATATCAGAGAGCTCATGAAATGCGTCCGTTCAGTACAGAGTCGGGCTGACGAATGAGTACAGAGTCTGGCTGGCGAATGATTGGTGCGCAAAATTTGAAGGAGAAGCTTACAAATTTATATGAAAAAGCTACCAGTTTTAGCTCCTTGCCATTGTCTAAATCCGTTCCGAACGAATTCAAAACAACAGGATCAAGCGAAAAAAGGCTCTGGCTCATGTTGAAATTGTTTGTATGATAAGTTGAATAATGACAGACTCAAGAATATTTCCATTAACAATGCTGCTGAGTGAAACAAAACTAAAGCATTATTCCAATCAATACAGTGGGATAACACTGACAAATGGACAAAAATGGCACTGAACGACTGTCCCGTTCTACCACAATATTGATGCTATTTAATACGTGTGTTCAAATCCTTTCCTGTCTGTCCAATGTAAAAGGAATCACATTGTTTACAACCAATTTTAGAGATAATGCCTGAATTATTGGTAAGAATATTTTTTATTATATTTTTTACAATATTGTCATATGAAAATACTACATTAATGTTCAAAAGTTTAAGCACATTAGCAATGCCTGAAAAACCTGGGAAAAATGGAAGTACTAAAATATTCTTCGACAAAGTGCGAGGGTTATTTTCCACACGATGGAAAGTTCGTTTTGCCTTGTTGAGACAAGATTCCAGAAAAGCAGGTGTAATTTCCCTCAATCTTTGGTTAACATAGTTAAAGGCCTTGTCTTTAGTGCTGCGAATAACACTTACGAAGAAAACTTTCCTAAACGTTTCCGCAAGAACCTCTTACAATTAAAAAAAGATGGTGAGCTCCATATTACTGAAGCAGACAAGTCTAACACCATAGTTATTATGGACAAAACGGAATACATTAGAAAGATAAACGAGCTTTCCAGGACCCCGCCACATACAGAAAACTTAGGAACAACCAGCAGGATGACGTCATGAAATCATTCAATTGTGGCTTGAAACGTATTCTCAAAAATCATAAGACCTTAATTCCGCTTTTCACGTCCACTTCGCTTTCTCTTCCCTAACTTTACGGTCTTATTAAAACCCACAAATCTGGCAACCCTATGCACCCTGTTATTAGCTCTGTGGGTTCTATTACCTATAAACTCTCCAAATGGCTTGTCAAAGTTTTGTCCCCTATTCTCGGAATTATCTCTGATTCACATGTAAAAAATTCCATGGACCTTACTGAAAAACTGAATAATATACGCACTAAAACCAACGATAGATTGATCAGTTTCGATGTTTGTTCATTGTTCACAAAAGTGCCAATTGACGATATACTCGACTTTTTCTCACGAGAATTACGTAAGTATGACCTGCCACTACCTGCACTCTGCTTTGGAACTCATTAAACTTTGCATCAAAGACTGCAAATTCACTTTCAGTAGCGAATATTATCAACAGGTCTTTGGGATGGTCATGGGTAATAAGGCGGAGTGAAACCAGACAAAAGTTTTCTTTCCCTTTAGGCACACTGAAATTATATTGTGGTTTTAACTTGAAAACACAAAGAAAACTGAAATAATATTCTAAAGTATCATGAACTGCCCCATTTTTGCCAAAATATGAAATGGGTGTCGTAATTGGGTTTACGGTGGTTTATAACTGATTCTTGGCTATGTTGTGGAGAAACAAATAATATAACTCACACGAAACTTAAACATATATCTTCTGCAAATCATTTTCAGGTTATTTAATGAATTTCTATTTACGAGTACTTTTTCTTTTCTGGATTAATGATATTCTCGAATTTAGTGTTTTATTGCAAGGAATATAAAGAAACAAGGAAAGAAAACTAACCATTTTTTTTAATTTGCTTTATTAAATACATATAGAGTATAGAAACACACAGCAAATAAGTACACAAATGGTAACTGCAAAAAAATCCTGTTGAAGTATAAAGCCTTCAAACCCTATTAGCAAGAGTTAACCATCTAGCATGACTAAGAGGACCTCGCTTTACATGAGCAAGGTTATGAAAAAAACTATATAGAGTTATAGATTGACTGCTATCAGCCTGGCGATCCGGTGAAAATTTCCGCCAGATTTTGGTGCCGAGTCAACGGTAAAAACCCTACGTCTTTTCGTGAAAAAAAAATTGTGTTTGTGGAGGTCTTCAAAAGACCTTGTTAAAGAGTTGTTTTTTTGTTAATGTTAAATTTATTTGCCTTCGGTATTTAGCGCTGCCTAATGTAAAAAAGGAAGCTACCATACCTTATTATTTCGCTGGATCTCGCTTCTAGTTGTAGGGCGCGCGGCTGCCTATCGCGCGTCTCTCTGGTTGTAGGCGACAGGGTTACGCAACGAGTTTATTCCGTCTAATTAATACAGGCAATTCACTATGCCTAAATACCTGAAGGAATAAGCCTATCCTTTTGTGTTATTAGTTTTATTTTATTAGATTAAACACATCTTCCTTGCCTACAGCAATGCTCGTCACTAGACAGCTCTGGCTGAACTAATATAAATCTTTTTTTCTTAAATTTCGCTTAGTTGCAAATGTAAAGTCCCCAGACGTCTAATTTTTGTGTTTTCATTATTTCTTCCTTGAAATAATTTTCATGAGTCAGCGATGGAAAATTCTAATACGAAAAAATATGTTTTTCTTCTTGTTATGTAGGCCAAATGCCTACATATTTGGTTCTACGTATGGCAATTTTCCCATTTCCAATAGGCTTTGTCGCCAATCCTGAGGCAATTTTGTAGTTATTTAATACAATAAATTAATAATTTGTATTTAATTATGAAATAAAGATACCATATACGATACCATATTGTAGGCGTGTATAAGCCTGGGTTTGAATTAGGCTTTGTTGTGAATTGTAATGTAAAGTGTATGACAGGCATGTATAGTTTTTCCATAAAAGTGTTCAACTGTACCATTTCTGATTGCTGAAATAATGCGGTATAATTACTGCTGATCCCCACTAAGATCATCAACACTGTGTTGTGTCAGATATAATAATTCTTTATCACTAGTTATAGGTTTAAATTGTACTACTGGATTGTTTTCAGAAAAATCAATGGCTTTCCCAATAGGACCAACAAAGGTACTTGCCCCAGATATTGTGCCATCCAATGTTTCAAAAATGTCTTAGAGGTAATTCATTTGTATGAGGCACACAAATGAACCATTAAAATGGCCCACCAAGTGCTTTCTCCATAACATGAATCACACCTCTTTTATAACCAGTGTTGGTATTTGTGCTATCACAGCCTATTACAGCTATGTAATTTTGTAGATATCTCTCTTTAATAAGTGACAATAATGAATTTGCTATATCTGCAACCTTACTCGATGGTGGTGTCTGATGGGTAATATACAGGGTGTCCCAGAATTAACTATCTATTTCAATGAAATCGGACAAATTTAATAAAAACTGACATAATTTTGTGTTTATTACTAAATTATGATACAAAAACAAATAGATTTATAAATCATAAGACAAAACTTTATTGAGAAGTTTCAACATGTGCACCGTCTGTATCTCTGCAAATTTCAAATCTATCCTCAGCGCTGCGAAACACATTTTGAAGCATTTTAGGTGTTATCTCCCGCACTTCCAACTGGATGCGTTCTTTAAGTTCAGCTAAACTATTGATCTTTTGGCGATAAACCTTTGTTTTTATGAAACCCCATGCAAAGAAATCCAGGGGTGTCAAATCCGGAGAACGCGAAGGCCAAGGTCGAGGTCCTCCACGTCCAATCCACCGATTCGGAAGGCGTCTGTTGAGGTATTCTCGAACAATTAGAGCATAATGACATGGTGCTCCATCTTGTTGAAACACAACATTATCAAGAATGCCATCATCAAGAAGCTGTGGTTCGAGAAACTGCTGAAGCATATCAAGGTAGACGGTACCTGTTACAGTTGCTGCCGCAAAGAAGAATGGGCCATAAATTTTGGATTTGGTCATTCCAAGCCACACGTTAACTTTTGGAGAGTCTCTTTGCCATTCTATGACTTCAGACGGTCTTTCATTGGACCAGATACGACAGTTGTGTCGATTGACTTTACCACACGTGTGGAAAGTCGCCTCATCACTGAATAAGATGTTATCCAATAAACTTTCATTTTCGATTTGATCCACAATTTCTGCACACCTTGCTGCTCGATTTGGATAATCCTCTTCATTTAGGGCATGCAGTACTTGAATGTGATAAGCCTTTTTCATCAGTGTCGAACGCAAGATTCTATGAACTGTTGTCTTGGATATGTTGAGTCTTCGACCGGCCTCCCTAACCGAAGTTGTTGGTTCATCCTCAAACAATTGTCGTACCTGTTCGGTACTGTTACGTGCTGTCCTTGGGCGTTCTCTTCCCACCTCGTCGTGTACGGATCCAGTTCTTTTAAATTTATTCACAAGTTCACGAATCGCTTTGTCTGTAGGACCGGTTCTGTGGAATCTTCTTGTAAATTTTTCTCTGATTTCATTACATTGCATTCCTTTGATATGGGATGTTACAACAAAGATGCGTTCTTGTGTATTCATTATTAATAGGGTTCTGAAAGAGAATGAAAATAAAACTATGAAAAACTATGAAAAAATTATGAAAATAAAATTACGAAATTTTTTTTGAAATTTATACATTTTTAACACATATTAAACATGATAAACATAAATAAAAGTGTGTTTTTAAAAAATTTGTCCGATTTCATTGAAATAGATAGTTAATTCTGGGACACCCTGTACTCTCCACCTGGTTTAGCAATCATTACATAGTGTTCTTCATTCTTCTTTACACTGTAGCACCTACAGTATTGTGCAAATTAATTGCACCACTCGTAAAACTAATGGAGCAATTAATTTTCACAGTACTGTATCATTGACTTTCACTTTACTTAAAGTTTGATCCTTTCGACCATCGAAGTATATGGAAGTAATAGGAGTCACTTTATCACTTTTCAACGTTTTCGAAGTCTTTCTCTTTCTCTCCGCACTTTACTTCTGTCTATTACGAAAGGGTCATCTTCTTTGGTGATCATACCAATGTCTATCAAAGTTGCAGTTGCAATAGCAGCAGTAGCACGATCTAATACACCAAATCTATCTGCCTGCATTGCAACATGCCGCAAAGACATTTTCATTTGGCTTCCAGTATTTCCAAAACCACAGTCTTCAGTTTCCATTATCCCATTGTCACTGTCTTCATCTGAAGAATTTTCTACGACGCTCAAAGGTGGAGCGATTGTTGGTTTTCTTTTCTTTACTTACTTGTTCTGAGAGCTTCCTCTTGTATCTCTTTTGTAAAATTTGTGTGGCATGCACATCCTATATACTACTGAGCTAAAATGTGTCTGTGTGTCTGTCCACTTTCTTCGGAACCGTGCACAGACTAAACGGCACATCGGAAAATTCTGCAACCACCACCACCTGATAGCCCACGAGCTGCCGATATGCTCTGTCAAGTTTCCCGGTCCTAGGTCACTCCGCGGCCGAGCACGAGCTATTTAATGTCTATTACAAGTGAATGTAGGTACTTCGAAAAGGAAAATAACGAGAGCAAAAATACATAATAAACAGTTTGGTAGTCCCGATAATAGTTTGGTAGTCCCGCTAATACGTAAGTACCAATATACATATACATATATACAATATACATATACATATATATATATACAGCTAGCTGTGACATGTACTGCTACATATACTGTGACATATACTGCTACCTGCCCGGAGGGCGATAGCGATCGATAGCGAGCTACGCTTGTCTACACTGCCTATGTACATTTTACGATCACTCCTCTGATCAAGTACAAACTGTAATTCCTCTTTTGGTAATTTTTTATCTCTCCGACATATGCAATATATGTGAATTTCTTCACAGTCATCACTGCATCCTTATCTGTATAAGATTTTAAATTACATTTACAGGCACATATATCAAACAAATTACTGAGACTATGCATGTATTAATTTTTTAGTTTCACTGATGTTTTTGAGCCACTCAACGTTGCTCCTCTTTCTACGAATCTTACTACCTCAAAAGGTAACAAGATTCATAGAAAGAAGAGCACCGTTGAGTAGATAAAAAAACAGCTTTTTCCTGAACTGTGGGGATTCATGCTTGCTGCCAAAGTTTTAACAGCTCCTGAGTTATTTGTCTGACGATTGGCTTATTAGCTGCATTTTTCTTTTCTTTGTGATAGGGAAAGTACTGAGCCACTTGTAAATTAGTTGGCAAATGATTATGAGGTAAATTCTCAGGAGTTCCAAACATATAGTGTTGCTTAAAATGCTTTGTGCTCACAAAGTTTTTCCTTGCTGAATAGCATGAGGAACTTGAAAGCGTAGATGCTGCTGCATGGAAAGCTGTTGATGTAGAGTTGCTGCAAGAGGAGATGTTGCTAGCTTGATGTGAAGAAGGATGTTGTTTCAGTTGTGGATACCCTGGTGTGTGGGATGCTGATTCCATCTCTGCTCTTCTATAGGTAAATTATTAACTAAAAAATAAGCACAAAAACTCAAATAAGTTTCAGTGAATTTTAATTGCTTAAGGAAAAACAACAAATATTTACTCAGTTTACTCATGTCAGTCAAATGTACATTGTAACAAGTGTAACTGAATATTTTTTTCTCATTTCTCATAGCATGCTCACTAGCTTCTTACCTCTGGACGCTGTATCTGGGGAACAACTACTGCAGCTGGCTGTCAGGCAAATTGTGGTGCCTGGGAAGTCAGAAGACACGATGCGTACAAGTATACAGTACGACCTTGGCAGGAATACTTAAGTCTGGAAATGACGCAAAATAATATATTAAAGTTATAAAAATTTATAATTGTAGTTTCATAATGACATTAATGGGGGTTATTCATATGATGTAATGTTGACGGATGTGTGCTGGATAAGAACTCTATTTTCAGTGTTTGTTAAATTGTATTCATGCAAAAATGGGGTGGTTAGAGAAATCTGGCACAATTTGTATCATCATATTCGTTTTTCTCAGCAAAACACTACAATAAAATATCAGTGTGCCATTGCAAATTACACTGTGCAACAATTTTTTGTTTATGTTGATTTTTCGATCTTTTCTATATGTTTCGGCCACGCTGATTACAGATTTGGCATCGATTTTGCTCGGAAAACTATAGTTTTTATGATATGGTCAAATTTAGAACTCTTACTTTTTCGCCTTTTTCAAGCATTATTCTGAGATAGCAAAAGTAATTTCAAGTGCAAAATTCAAAATGTCCCCAAAACTGGGGTTTATTAGTAATGTTTTTATTGGTTAAGGCCCATTATTAAATATTTGTTCACATTTGGTTTCTTATTTCTGTTTATAAAATGTTTTTTTATATTTTTCAGATATTTGAATTAGAATTATATGGTGATGGCCACCAATAGGACCTGCAGACACTCTGCAGATTCAATTTGTTATGTTTGCGGCCATTACATCAATCCAAAGCAAGTTAAACACAAAATTGACACAGGAACGAAGTTTTGTACAGCATATCACGCTTACTTTGGGCATGCCTATGGGCGATCAAAATAAATCATGGGCACCTCACTTTTGTTGCGGAAGCTGCCGTTCCACATTAGAAGGATGGCTGCGAGGTACCAGAAAAGGCATGCTATTTCCTATTCCTGGCATTTAGACGGAGAAAACCAATCAACACGATGAGTTCTACTTCTGCATGGTAGACATTTCACTCTACAAGAGAGGTAAAGGTCGGAAAAATGTCCTATATCCAAATATCCCATCTTCTATTGCCCCAGTCCCCCATAATGAAGCTTTACCCGTTCCATGCCCACCCACCATGGAGGAAATAGAAGAAACGCCTTTAATATCCTCCGATGAAGATGAAGATGCTGACTTCGAGGCAAGCTCCAATACGTCACCCCATTTCCCCAACCAGAAAGACATAGCCAACCTAGTCAGGGATATGAACCTTACGAAAACCAATGCAGAAATTAATACGTCCCGTCTTAATTAAAGAGTGGAATCTTTTGGACCCAAGTGTCAAGATCTCTTTCTACAGGAATAGGCATTTGCGATACGCTTCTTTCTACACCTGTTTTGCATCGAGTTCTCTTTGCTACTGCTGTGATGTGAACAGTGGCTGTCCTGGCATTTTTGGCGCCCTAGGCGAGATCATGCAAAGGTGCCCTTCCTCTGTCAACAGCACACTCCCCACCCAGGTGCATAACCTCAGTCGCAATAAAACACACTGAACACTTTATCTTTAAAACACAAAGCACCTCCTTCAATTATTGTTCTTAGCTTTAATTAAGAACAAGTTGTCTTGAAACAAAAACTACAAAGAACTCTTGTATGAATAATAACACTGGTCAACAAAGATTTTTCATCAGAGTAAAATTTGTGGTGGCTGGATAGCATTTTCTACGCTGATTCCAAAACTGCATTCAGAGTTTTTCTAGCACGTATAGTTTTCAAGATGAAGGCATATATATAACTACACAGATTTAACCATTTTAAATAGGCAAAATACTAATATTTCAACATTTGATTGTGTTTATTTTATTGTGTTTTTTTAGTTTATTCATCTTATTTATTTCAATTATCTTAATTATACATCTTATGTATTTCAGGTGTGAGCTTTTACGTCTAGCAGCATTGTGATTCAGGCAACAACGCCGTGCTTTGTGTGTCAAAAGATCAGTCCAGTCCAAGAACTTGTTGTGTCAAGTTGGTGTACATTTTTTTTTTAATTTATAGTTTGCTCAGGTCAGTCAACATGCCTCGACATTGTAAGAATGACCCCGACAAGTTCTGTTTCGTATGCGGCCAGTTGACAACTAAAACACAGCGACGAAATATTACAACCGACATTAAGAAAATATACAAGCTATACTTTGGTTGCCATCTAGGTGACCAAGATAAACCATGGGCGCCACATCAAATCTGTTCTGGCTGTTCAAATGGATTACGTGATTGGCTTAACAAAAAGAAAGCTTCAATGCCATTTGCCATACCCATGATATGGAGGGGGCCGAGAGATCATCATGAAGACTGTTATTTTTGTAGTGTGAACTTAATGGGTTTTCTGCCAAGAACAAACACCAGATTGTATATCCAAACTTGGATTCAGCACGTAGACCAGTAAAACATGATGAAACATTGCCCATTCCAATTCCCCCAAGTGATAGGCTAGATTCTATCATAGATGACATGGAAAGTGATGAAGGTGCAACTGGCGTTTCCGGACCATCTACAGAACCAGAGTACACTTTTGAAGGTAGACATTTAGAGCCTAAAAAGTTAACCCAAGGACAGTTGAATGATCTTGTTAGAGACTTATCGCTGTCTAAAGAGAAATCAGAGCTTCTCGCCTCAAGACTAAAGGAGAACAATTTACTTGAGAACAATGTTCGTATTAGTTACTACCGAAAGCGGAATTTTGAATTAACAGCATTCTTTTCAGTAGACGGTCCTCTCTGTTATTGCCATGACATCAATGGACTATTTACAGCCATATCTCAGACGTATGTGGCATCTGAGTGGCGCCTCTTTATTGATTCGTCGCAGAGAAGCCTGAAAGCAGTTCTTTTGCATAATGGTAATATAATGCCATCCATCCCCATTGCCCATTCCGTCCATCTAAAAGAGACATATGACAATATGGATATACTACTTAAGGCAATCAAATAAGACAGTCATCAATGGAATGTTTGTGGAGATCTAAAAGTTATAGGAATGCTTATGGGTATGCAGTCAGGATTCACAAAATTTTGTTGTTTCCTTTGCCTGTGGGACAGTCGCGCCACTATAGAACATTACACCAAAAGTGACTGGCCACTTAGGTATACATATGTCCCAGGGATAAGCAATGTCCAGTCTGTCCCTTTAGTGGATCCCCAAAAGATCTATCTGCCACCTCTTCCCATTAAACTTGGTTTAATGAAGAATTTTGTTAAAGCAATGGGTAAAGTCAATTCTGAAGGGTTCCAATACCTTTCAAGGAAATTTCCGAAGGTTACTGCAGCAAAATTGAAGGAAGGAATTTTTGTTGGGCCACAAATAAGGGAGGTTTTAAATGACACTGAATTTGAAAAAGTCCTAAGTCCGCTGGAATTGAAGGCTTGGCTGGCGTTCAAATGGATATGTGAAAACTTTCTTGGAAGCAACAAGTCACCTGCGTATAAGGATGGAGTCAAGAACCTCCTTGATGCCTTCAAAGAAATGGAGTGTCGAATGTCGTTAAAAATTCACTTCCTGCATTCCCACTTAGATTTCTTTCCTGAAAACCTTGGTGCAGTGAGTGACGAGCAAGGAGAGCGCTTCCATCAAGATATTCAGATGATGAAGAAGCGCTACCAAGGATATTGGAATGAAAGCATGATGGCGGACCATTGTTGGATGCTGTATCGTGACAATCCAGGCCAAATTTACAAAAGGAAATCACACTCACAGCGCTTTTAATAAAATAATGTATATATATTCTTTATTTATAAGTACATTGAATAAGGTATATGATGTATTTGTTGTTTAGCATTCCTAAGTGTGATCTATACATCCATAAATTTTCTTATAGCAATATTAAAAACTTAAAAATATCAAAACCAGTGTATCTATATAACTATACGTGCTAGAAACAAAATAAAACCAGATTCGGAATCAGCGCGAAACATGCATTAAGAAAAGTGTGATCATGTTTGTGATGAGAAAAAAAGTTTCATTTTGTTGGCCAGTGTAATTGAACACTCAATAAAGATTCCCAAATATATTGCAAACAAAATAAATATTCCAATGTATATTGCACACAAAATAGATAAATAAAAAACGCTAATAAATCACACAGTGTAGCTTAATAAAGGAATAGGATTGCCAGCTAGCAAATAACTGAATTTTGAATTTGATTTGGGAGTTTTAGGTCTAGTTGTTTTCCTATTAAAACCTGATCCTCCTGGTCTTCCTTGATGCAAATTCATCAATGATGTCATCATAGGAAATCTGCTCCGAAACCGCACGGTTAATGTTGATGACAGCAAAACCACTGAGGCGGTCTTGCGTCATGGTGGACCTCAGGTAAGTCTTGATGAGCTTCAGCTTGGAAAAGCTCCTCTCCGCTCCAGCCAGTCATTGCAAGGGTGACAGCAACCCTGAGGGCAACCCAGAGGTTGGGATAGATCTCTGTGAGCTGCTTTTCATGGATAAACGTCAGCAGCTGAAATGCTGTCATGCTCGTAGATGGCAGTTCAGGCAAATTCTTTAATTTCTGTGCCAACTTCCTACCATCTAGATCAGAATGTCCTCGACAGCTTAAAGTGTTGCTGAGGGTTTCTGATTGCTCTGTCATCTCCTCATTTGACAGGTTTTGGAAGTTTGAGAGCACTCCAAACTTGTCTCTCACTTCTCCCAAGGTCTGCAATCTTTCCTGAAGTGATGAGATAGCAGCATCCACCACCACATTGAAAAAGGTCACCTCCAAATTTTTAAGTGCGTCATTGATGGGCTCATCAGGGGACTCATAGGAGAAGTGCCGCTTTGTGGACCTCAGCATCTTTTGCTGGAGAACAGCCTCCACATTCATGTCTTCGCACATGTCCATGGCTGAGGTTTGTGCAGCCACAAAGCCTGTTGTTCTGTAAGTGCTGAGAGTTGTTTCAGTCTTCCTTAGCAGATTGACAGCCACATCCAACTGCATTGAGGGAGACTGGATTAGTTTGCTGACTTGCTGTATGTGGCTTAGGATGTCATACCACACCACAGTGCAGATTGAAAAACGGTATGACCCTATCTCCTCTGCCAAAGACTGGGCCTCAATCTTTACCATAGGGTCAGTGGTTTGACCCCTCACCTCAATGAGTGCCTCTCTCACTGATGCTGCTTGATACCTTATTGGCTCAATACTCTTCACCCTGCTTTCCCACCTTGTCTCTGACCATGATTTTAAAGTCGTTAACATGGTTCTTCAGGATAGCCCATCTTTGTGTTGGTAAACCGTGAGATGGTAAATTTCTCGAGCCCTGGACTGGAGCCTGTTTGAGAAAAAACAAAAAATGGGCGTGTTATATCGCCCCCGCCACTAATTGGCGCCCTAGGCGCCGCCTATATCGCTTATGCCCAGGACCGCCACTGGATGTGAATGGCCTTTTACTGAGATAGGAATTGAATACAGCCCTGCTGATTGGCGTTTGTTTATTGACAGTTCAGTTCAAAAGGCGTCCTACTACATAATGGAAACGTGTTTCCATCTATTCCTGTGGCTCATTCGGTTGAATTGAAGGAAGAATATGAAAATGTAAAGCAGTTGATAGACAAAATAAATTACAGTGAACATAGATGGGATGTATGTGGAGACTTCAAAATGATAGAATTTCTGCTTGAACTACAGGGCGGTTACACTAAATATTCGTGTCTCCTCTGCCTTTGGGACAGCAGAGCCGATGGTGAGCACTTTGTCAGAAAGGAATGGCCTGTGAGAAATGAGCTTGGTCTTATTAAGTAATTCATCAAAGCTTTGGGTGCTGAAAGTGATGCTCTTTATCATATACGTTCAATGTTTCCCAAACTTTCTGAAGCTAAACTCAAGGGAGACATATTTGTTAGACATCAAGTCAGACGCATGTTAGCATCTAAAGAGTTAGAAGAAAAAATGACAGCTCTTGAAAAAAGTGCTTGTTAGTCATTTCGGCTTGTAGTCCATGGATTTTTAGGTAACAAGAAGAACGACAAATACAAAGAGCTAGTAAAAAATGTACTCAAATACTTTCAAAGGTTAGGTTGTAGAATGTCTCTGAAGTTGCACTATCTAGACTCGCATTTAGAATTCTTCAGACCAAATTTGGGTGACGTAAGTGAAGAACATGGTGAACGTTTTCACCAAGATATCCAAACCATGGAGAGGAGATATCAGGGAAAATGGGACGAAGCTATGATGGGCGACTATATCTGGTGTTTAATACGAGATAATCCACGGGACTACAAGAGAAAAATCGCTCAAATGTACATTTTTAAGCATTATCCGTTTAGATTTGTGAGCATATTTGTGTGCATATTATATTTGGGTGCATTATATATACATTATATATGCATTATATGTACACATTATATACATTATATATATATATTATATATCTTTAAATATGAAATATATTTATTTTCCTTTCCTTTTCTTCATTGTGATTTTGCTCTCTGATAAGCCACAAGGTACAAAAAATAGATTATGGTTTTCAGAAGAAACTAGAGTTTTCACGAGAAAACTAATGCGATTTCTTAATTCAGCGCACCCAAAAACAGAAAGAAACAACAAAAAATAAGATAAACACAAATTTTACGCCCTAATATATATATATACAGTAACCCCCTCACTAATTCGACAACCGCTAATTCGAATTTCGCTTTAATTCGACTAAGTGTTAGTCGAATTAATATTTTTGAGAATTCGATTTATATGAAAACATTTCGTAAAATGTACGAAAAAAATTCGAATAAAATTCACGCGTGAGTCGAATTGCGCGCGATACTTCGCCACGCTATCAAGCATCAACTTGTTGCTTCAGAGAGAGTTTGCGATAATTAATAGAGTACTGTAGCGCAATTCGTTGCAGTGTAAATAGCGTACAAATTAAAATCAATAGTGGAGTGTTCAAAAATTTTAATTAAATTAATGTTCACTTAATAATTAAGAAATTTTATGCAGTAATTAAAGTTCAGTAAATTAAAATTTTACAATTGACAATTAAAGATACAGCGAGCATTAGTTGATGCTGCCAGCAAATGTAAGAGGAAACTCGTGAGCAGCATAAGGTAGGTGCGGGTTGTTTATTGTTTTTGGTTCATTATATTTTACAGAATTTATTCTAAATTTAGTTTCGTTTTTGATTTATGAATTCTGTATTAATACATTACGTACGTGTATTTAGATAAAGTACTCTTCTGTATGCGTACAAAAATATCGAGTTCTAGTATGAATTAACATCAGAGACGGGTCGAAAAGGGGTGGAATGGATTCGTACAAAGTTCGAATTAACATCAGAGACGAGTCAAACTGGGTTAAAAAATTCAAATTCGTAGTAATTCATACTTTCTCAGTATTTCGACAAGGGTAGAGCCCCAAGTCTGTTGAATTAGCGAGGGGTTACTGTATATATATATGTATAAGGAATAGAAAGACCAAGAGAATGGCGCCAAATATTTATTACAAAGTTTCAACCTCGAGTGAAGGTTATCATCAGTGAAGAGCTGAATAACACAATAAAAGTTGGAAGCTAACTAAAGTTAATAATTATATATATATATATATATATATATATATATATATATATATATATTATATTACTTTCGTTTTTCCTGCAATATATATACGTATATATATATATATATTAATCCTTTTAACTCATAGAGTTTGTATGTCTTCTATTGGTTTTTCATGAGAAGGGTAAGGACGAGAATTTAGCTCTTCAACTAACTACAATACAAACTCTTCAGTTTTATCAATTTTAACCATTTGGTCATTGTAATTTAGGTTATACATTTTATGGTAACTGTTGGAATTTTTGTATTTCATCTGCAACGTCCGCGGCTCACTGCGTAACACCGTTTTCCTCTGAGCAAAGTGAAGACATTGAGGTCAGGAGTTCGACTCTTGATGGTGCTCCCGAAGATAATTCGGGAGTTAGCGCAGTCGGCCCTATTAGTTGGCCTGAGCACCATGCCAATTTCTGGACCTCCTCATTGGTTATTATTATTATTATTATTATTATTATATTATATGGGATTCAAGTCCAAATTGGGAAGTATATACAGTATATATATATATATATATATATATATATATGCAGTAAAATCACATGAAAAATGTGAAGTAAAATAGGATCGAATCAAAAAATGTTTAACAAACTTCATATTACTATTAATAAATTTAAATACATACAACGTTTTATAACGTTTCAGAATAATTAAATTGACGTCCTCAAGTCACAGTTTTCAAAGATGAATGTGTCTGAACTCTGTTTAATCTTGATATATGATAAGGTAAATGATTTATTTCATTTGGAAATTCCCTTTCTTTTATGATTTTTAAAATGTATTTTATAACAATTTTTTAAAATTTGACCCCCCCCCCCGTCCCCCGGCCCCCTTTTTAAGTATAACGTCAGCAAGCTGTACAATTTTTCGCGGTAAAATGGACTTATTACGCATTTTTCTTCATATACAATAATCCCCCCTCGTAACGAATGGCACTAAATGCCATCAAAAACAATTTTCATTATTCAGACGCTGAATCACATCCACATATCCACGAAGAGCCAGCTTCATTCAGTAAATCCACATTTGAGCGGACATAATATCCGAATTGTTAAGTAAAATCCATACAAGAATGGATATTGTTTATCTAATGGAGTGTATATATAGGGTTTTCATAGAGTGAAAACAGACAATCATTGCCCGATTGAGGGTATTAAAAGAAAAAAAACACAAATGATTGTCTTTATTTATTTATATATATATATATATATATATATATTATATATATATATTATATTGGAAATTGGTGTTTTTCTTGGGAATATTATGTGGAGACTCGTCAAAATTGTTGGGGTCTTCACTTAATCCAGACGTTTCGTCCCATCCCAAGAATATCTTTGGTGGAATTTTTAGCTAAACGAGACAAACTAAACAGTAAATAAAAGAACCAAGTAAAATACAACTAAATCAAGGGGCGAATACAACTAAAATATAATATATGTAATCATAGAGTAAACATTTCCTTGCATCTCCTTCCACAAGAGATGCGAGGAAAAGACTAACACCACGCCCCCCCAAAAAAGGAGAACATTTGGGAAAGTAAGTAGTAATTGGTTGGTTGGTCATTTGAATTGAATTAATTGGTTATTCTATGTGAAGTTTAACAGATGAAGTCTGTTTATTAAGAGATGGTTTAAGAATTTATATATATATATATATAATTATATATATATATATATATATATATATATTAGGGTGTCTTATTTTCGAAGTGTTGATTTGTTTAGGTTGCGCCCCCTCAACCAGTTCCATTGGTTAATAAAGCATCACATATAAAATTGTTTTTGGATTGAGCAATTTTTAGAGGTCGCCCCCGCTTATTAAAGTTCATAAAATATAGCTATTATTTATGCAATTAATATTTGAAATTACTAGCAGTTGTCAAGTATACTAAACATATGTTTTTAATTAATTAATCATCATATTTATGATGAATTCAATTAAATGAATATATTAGAGATAATTGTCAAGTTTGTAGCTGAAAATATTGCTTGATAAGACAAGATCAACCTGTTTAAACATGTTTCATCAAGAATGCTCCAGATTATGTTGCAATTGTTTATTTGTCATCATTCAGTGTTCTGCTGTCATAAGTAAAAGGTGTGTAACTATGTATCACTATACTTCTTTTTTGCTATTATCAGATAATAAACTATGTTATTTATATTTTTCACAATTATTTATACTGATTGTGCTTTACCAAAATCTAAGAAAAAACGAGGCATGAAAAACATCATGACTATTCAGATGTCTGCTGCCCTGGATCGTACACAAATTTCCTCTAGAAAGGCAACATTTATCCTCGCAGAGGCAGCTAAAAGCTTTGGTTTGGACGCTTCAGATTACAACATAAACCAACATTCTATCCATCGCCTTCGAAATAAGAACCGAGCTCGTCATGCTAAAGAACTTAAGGAGCATTTCCATGGAGAATGTTCTATGACAGTCCACTGGGATGGCAAGATGATGGAGGACCTCACCTCGCACAAGCACACTGATCGTCTCCCAGTACTTGTGTCAGGACCTGGTGTTGAACAGCTGCTTGGTGTCCCCAAAATCCCAAACTCAACTGGAGAAGCACAAGCTGAAGCCGTCTTTAACTGCCTGAATGAATGGGGAATTACAGAGAGAGTAAAAGCAATTTGTTTCGATACAACAGCTTCAAACACGGGTCAATATAGTGGAGCCTGTGCTCTCATCGAAGCAAAATTGGGACATGATGTTTTGTACTTGCCTTGTAGACACCATGTTTTAGATTTATTGTTGGGAGCTGCATTTGAAGCAACATTGGGATCTACATCACTGGTCCAGAGATATTGATCTTTAAGCGTTTTCGTGACAATTGGACTTCTGTTGATCAAAGCCAGTTCCAAACAGGTGAGACAGACACGATTACTAAAGAAGCAATTATCCAGTCTAAAACTGAACTAATTCAGTTTGCTAGATCCCAGGCACCTATGCTACGGGATGACTATCAAGAACTTTTGGATCTGTCCATCATCTTTCTTGGAGGTGTCCCCAATAAAGGCATCAAGTTTCGTGCACCAGGTGCCATGCATCGAGCTCGCTGGATGTCCAAAGCGCTCTATTCTATCAAGATGTGGCTTTTACGAAACCAGTTCAAGATGACTAAGACTGAAGAACGAGGAATTCGAGATCTTTCCCTTTTTTCTGTTCTCATCTATATGAAGGCTTGGACAACATCCTCACTCCCTATTGAAACCCCATTTAATGACTGGCTCCTTATGAGGTCATTGATTAATTATCCTAACAAAAAGATTTCTGATGCAACTAAAAAAAAGCTCTCTAACCACTTATGGTACCTGTCTGAAAAGCAGTTGGTCTTGCTTTCTTTGATGAGCGAATTACTACAGATGTAAAGAAACGCATGGTAAAGGCATTAGAAGATGAGTCCACTGATAGACCACCCAAGCGTCCTCGGATTCCTGAATCGACCTTCTGCTCTGGTGAAGGACTACACCAACTTGTTACAAGAAATACTAGAGAATTCTTTACTAAGCTGAATTTGCCAGAAGGATTTCTGAACAAGGCACCCAGCACTTGGACATCCAACTGTGAATATTTAAGGGCCAGAGCTATTGTTGCAGCTCTATCTGTTGTAAATGACCGAGCAGAACGTGCAGTAGCTTTAGTTCAAGAGCTGAATAAGAAATTGACAGTGGGGGAAGAGCAGCTCCAGTTCCTGCTCCAAATTGTTGCAAAACACCGCCAGAGTCACCCAGTTCCATCAAAAACTGTTCTTCTCAAAAAATAACCATCAATGAGGTCGCACCTTAAAATACACCATATTGTATAATCATTGTATATTAAATAAATGTTGTGTAAGGAAATAGTGCTAATTAAAGTAATTAAAGTATGTAAATAGCACTGGCATTTTGAATTTATCCCTATATAATAAACTAGTGGGTTTTTTTTGTAGCAATGCTTCATTGCTGATTGTATATAAAAAAAGAGCCAGGAAGGATTTTGGATAGGAGAAAAAGGATTGGGATAAAGAAGGATTGAGGACCAAAGGATGGATTATAACAACATCAAGGATAGGTTAGAAAAGGATCAATGATAAATAAGAAGGCCTATACTTATAAAAACGAATCAAACTAAAAAAAGAAGGAAGGAATTATGTGTATAATGAACATAATCATATGTCAGGAGCTATTATGCCATGGTCACCATTTTTATTAGCCGGGGCGACCCCTAAATATGAGCCAATTTGTGTCAAACTTTCAAGTTTTAGTTTTTATGCTAAATGGAACTATTTTAGGGGGCGCAGATAAAATAATTCAACATTTCAATTTTTGACTACCCAATAAGAGACACCCTAATATATATATATATATATATATATATATATATATATGTCCCCAAAAAAGTACACCCAACTCCTCCAAAAATTGAGATATTTTGGATCTGTTTGTTTGATTTAATATAGCAAATTATTCTTTGTTAACGTTCAAATTTATTCATGTTTAAACGATTTAGTGTTTAAGCATCTGCTTTTAACTGAAGGGTTCAGCAAAATGGGTTGCGCGGTATGATCATTTCTCCCAGCCAGATAGCTCCTCTTGCTTTAACCAATGTGCTACTTTTTACGTCGAAGGATATTGCAAATATTTTTTTTAAATAATTCGAACTTTTGTATCTAAGATACGAGTCATACATATAAATGAAGAATCTGAATTACTAAATTTATAAATAACTTTGAAACCCTTATCATGCAGTTTACACGAAGGCAATGCGTTCTCATGGTCACAACTTATCTGCAAACTAAAAGCTTAAAACAAGTTCAGAATACCTTCGAACTGCAATTTCCCGATAGAGCTTCTCCAACTAAACATACAATTTTGAAGAATGTTCGGAAATACAAAGAAGAAGGAACGGTCCTCAATTTGAACAAAGGACGTTCAGGCCATCCGAAGACGGCAAGAACAGACGAGAACATTCAGCATGTTCGGCATTTATTAGAGAGACATCCAAAAGTGTCCACCAGGCGAAATGGTACAGAACTCTCACGCATGTCATTTCATCGAATAGTTCGTGAGGATTTGAATTTGTACCCATACAGAATGGAAATTCGACATCAACTCCTTGAAGGAGATCTACCTCGCCGCCTAAGATTTGCCCAGTGGTTTCTTGAAAAACCAGAAAGATTCAAGGAACAATTAGTGGTTGGAGATGAGGCGCCCTTTTTTATGAATGGTCTAGTGAACAGACAAATCTGCCGTCAGTATGCACCAAAAAATCATCCACCTGACAATCATATCTACGAAAAGAATAACTCCAGACAAAAACTGTCTCTCTGGGTAGGACTGTGCGGTAATGGAGCGTTAATTGGCCCGGTCTTTTACGATGGTAATCTAAATGGTGAAGCTTACCTTGAAATGATAGACCGAGAAATCCTTCCACAAATACGTATTACTTATGGAAACCGATTTAATCGTATTTGGTGGGTGCAAGACGGAGCTCCTGCTCACAGGAGAGTTATTGTGAAGGAACGCTTGCAGGAAGTCTTCCACCAAAGAGTAATTGCTACAGGCCATGACATTGAATGGCCTCCCAGAAGCCCTGACTTGACCCCGTGTGATTACTTTTTATGGGGTCATTTGAAAAATAGAGTATTTGCATCACAACCTATCAATTTAGATGATTTGAGGACTCGCATCACAGCTGAAATCAACTTGTTAAAAGACAATCCAGATCTTATCAAAAGAGTGATGGGGAAGATGAGAGCTCGACTCCAAATTTGTATCGATAGGAATGGCGGTCATGTTGAAATAAAACGAAACTAAGCATAACTTTTGCAATAAGGAATAAAGAAAAATCTGCTTTGTATCTTATTAAAATTATGTTAAAGTATCTATTATTATGTATTTGTCTTTTCATTACATCGATAGCACACACATTATTTTTTCATCGACCAATTTTGCGCAATCCATTTTGTTGTACCCTTCAGTTAAAAGCAGATGCTTAAACACTAAATCGTTTAAACAAGAATAAATTTGAACGTTAACAAAGAATAATTTGCTATATTAAATCAAACAAACAGATCCAAAATATCTCAATTTTTGGAGGAGTTAGTACAATCTAAAGTTGGGTGTACTTTTTTGTGGGACATATGGTATATATACATTTTAACTGCAAACACGCAGTATAATTAACGTAAAGAACGACGCTTGTATAGGAGATTATTCCGCGCAAGATGAGGAGGAAGAACGAAACAAATTAAAAAATGAGGTAACCTCATTTTTTCATTTGTATCGTTCTTCCTCCTCATCTTGCGCGGAATATTCTCCTATACAAGCGTCGTTCTTTACGTTAATTATACTGCGTGTTTGCAGTTAAAATGTATATAATGTACGGCATGCGGGAGGTGCCCCCTTGGGGCATTGGTTTCTGCGCGTATGTAGGAGAATTACGGCATTTGTTCGAGTGAAGCCCATGGTGTAATGGTTATCATATCTGACCGGCAATCGGAAGATCCCGGGTTCGATTCCCGGGTGGTTACCTCATTTTTTCATTTGTTTCGGTCTTCCACCTCATCTTGCGCGGAATATTCTCCTATACAAGCGTCGTTCTTTACGTTATATATATATATAAGAGAGAGAGAGAGAGAGAGAGAGAGAGAGATTCCAATATTTTCGAACTAAGATCTTCCGAATTAGTTCCAAAAATTTTAAATTTATCTGAAACTGTTGGATGAGAAGTAGGAAAGTGGTCATAATAGCTGAATACTCAGGGTTTCATAGGGGTTTACCAGTTCTAGGGGATACATCTCTATGCTTACTGACCCTAAGTTTTAATTCTTAAGGTGGCTTGGTACACTTACAAAGGTACACAACACAAGATCGTATAAGCTTAGATAATTGTTCTTTATGACGAAAGTGGACTTTAAGGGAGTTCGTATCATTAAAATATATGAAATGGCATTGTGGATAAGTTTGCACCAAAATCTTCTTAAAGGATTTGTTTAGTTTTTTTTTTATGCAGGAAGGAGGGGCCAAGGGCAAATACCCCCAGAAGCGCCGCCCCCTCCCACAGAAGAATAAGAGAGCCAAATTCAAGGTCCGGGGTTTTCGAGATGCCTAGACACTGCGTTTGAAAGATGAGAGGTCATAGACAGGAGGAAAGATGAACTGAGGAAGATTGTTCCAGAGATCACCGGTTAAGTAGCTGAAAGATTGAAAATACCGATTAACCCTTGCATTAGATAATTGGACAGAAAAAGAATGAGAAAGTGTAGAAAGTCTGGTGCTGCGTGCTCTCGTTAAAGGAGGAGGCATGCACTTAGAGAGTTCAGAAGAGCAATGTCCGTTATAAAGAGAGAGTGAGGCAAAGAGAGAGTATTGGTCCCAAATATGACAGTTTGATAAATATCTTCAGCTTTGGTACATCCGGAATTAAAGTTTTGGGTTTTATTTTACTTCGTTCTTTCATTTGCAATGTTTAATTTGTCTCGTTTAGCTATATATATATATATATATATATATATATACCTTGGTTAACTACTGTTTTGCTCCAGTAGTATAGCCGCAAAAAGGTAGAGTGCAGGAATGTCGCAATGTTGCAAGAGATAATGATCAATATTGCAAAGGGGGGGTATGCAACAACTCAATGCTGCAAAGGGGGTGGGGGTTTGCAACAACTCAACGTTGCAAAGGGGGTGGGGGATGCTGCGGGTGCAACAAGGGGTCATGAAACTTGGAGGCTGCGTTATCCCCCAAGAGAAAGAGAAGGAGAGAAAGGAAGAGAGGTGTTCACCTGGCAGGAGCCAAGTGCATAATAAGACTTCAGCCGAGTGGCCGTTGTCTTATAGACTCCTAATCAGCCAGTTGGCTTAGAAGGAGCCAAGGGGGGAGGGGTACACCTGAAGGTGGGAGAGGGGAGGGGTCTTCGGGGGGAGAAGGAAGGATGACCTCCCCCAAAAGGGGTTGCCTTAGCCTAAGAGTGAAAGGATAGACGGAGGAGGACTTTGGGGGGACAAGGTGGGATGTCCTAACCCCCCAAATGGAAACTAAGCTAAGTCTTAACCTAAGAAAGGAAGGAGAGAGTTCTTTATTCGGCCGAAGTTCGCATCAAACTACCAGCTCCGAAGCCAAGCGGGTCTTATATAGATGATGGTTGAGTTGCCAGATACCATTTTTATTTTAATTGTACAGGTATACATTATTAGGGTGAGTTGCTAGATACCACCATTTATTTTAATTCGTTACCAAAGCATACGGACTTTCTCTTGAAAATCGAAATTGACAATAAGAAAATGATTATTAATTAAATAAATAGAATTTGCCTTCTACTGCCCAAAAAATATAATACGTACAATCGTCAAAATAATAGTTCAGACGAAATACACACACACACACACACACACACAATTGAACAACTTTCTCCTTACCTTATATATATATATATATATAGAAAGAATCATATTAACTGTGTCTATTTAATTTTGTCATTCCTCATATATATATATATATTATATATAATTATATATATATATATATATATATATATATATTAGGGTGTCCCAATTTTTTTCTTAAGACAACCTGACCACTCTTGTCATGCCGGATGTGGTTTGGGCTAAAGCATTGGCTGTATGATTTTCAACTCGATCAGATGATATTTAGAGGTCCCGACGTTTGATGACTTTTTTTTGGTTTTCAGAATTGATCATTATGGCGTTGACAAGATCAAACATCAAGTTGTGGCTTCTTGAGAGGTCTCCGATAGCAGAGATGGCTAAATCTCGATTACCAAGTAATATGGACGTGTTGCTCCTTTTCTTCTACCATCACCGCGACCAAAAGAAGACAGATTCCAACAGTGTCAAGGCTGTAATATCGGCTGTATTAGAAATCTGGGCTAGAGCCAACTCGAATCTGGCAACAACCTCCGTTCATGCCTCGACTAAACTGAAAGCTTTGGTTCAGAGGTATCGAAATTTGCATAAAAACAAGAACAAGACTGGAATGACTTACAATATGCAGCGGGATGTATTCTTGGCTGATATGGAGGATATTTTTGATGTCGCCCGCTCAGACGTTCTGGATCGGGGAGATATCCCTCTTGAAGACAAGGAATTCCTCATTTCCCAAAGGGCAGATCGACATACGAGTTACATGGGAGGTGAAGATAGAAAATAATGCAGCCACAATGAAAAGACAGGAAAGGGAAAGAGCTCTTGAGCGGGCACACCGGCGTCAAACGGAGGAGGCTCTAGCTGTAGGAGTCACAGAAGAGGCTACCGTCAGCAGTTCTAGCACATCGTCAGCTGACAGTGGAAACGAAGCCGTCACTTGTGGACTTAAACCTTCGAAAGCTCCCAAACATGACAGACTAAAAGAAAGTCTGAGTGATCTTGACCTGGCAGCAACTTGGGATCGCGAGGGCCTTTCTGTTCGACAGGCAACATCAGCGTTTGCTGCGACTGCAAAATCCCTAGCTCTCGGTCCTGACAGTGTTCCATCAAAGAGCACGGTTCACTGCTTCCGACAAAAGGCCCGTACAATGATAGGGACCAATGTTATTGGCCACCTCGAGCAGCTTCCACCTCGACTGCAGATCCACTGGGACACAAAGATACTCACTGACATCGAACAGGAGGGTAAGTCAGTCGATCGGATTGCTGTTGTGGTGACTGGGGATGGTGTGGAAGAGCTATTAGGAGCACCGAAAATAATAGACGGCACAGGACAGCAAATGGCAAGCGCAGTCCATCAAGCGCTCACCCTAGTCGGAATTGAGGACAAGATCATAGGCATGGTGTTTGACACGACGGCATCAAACACACGGATAGTGCAAGGTGCGTGTGCGCGTTTGGAAGCGGCATTGGGAAGATCTCTTTTATGGTTTGCTTGCCGTCATCACGTTCACGAAGTGATTCTCAAGGATGTCTTCGTCGTGTGCCTAGGAACACCACCAAGTCCTCAAATCCCACTTTTCAGGAGATTCAAGGAGGCCTGGCCATCAATGAACCACTGTCAGTTGGATGCATTTGACAAGGACGAGGTGGCTAAAGCCTTCATAAATGACAATGCTTGCCTTTCACAAATGCGACTTGAGGTAATAGACTATCTCCGCGATGCCCTAAGAAGTGGTAATCATCCTCGAGAGGATTATGAAGAACTTCTTCGACTGAGCCTCTTATACCGCGGAGACGACGTAGGACGTTACAAGCTTCGGCCTCCAAGGGCTTACCATCAGGCCAGATGGATGGCCAAAGGTATTTACTGCCTGAAAATAGCATTACTGCAGTCCCAGTTCTCCGAACTTCGTCTCCAAGAACTGCAAGGGGTTCGCCGTATGGCTCTCTTCGTGAGCCTTGTATACGTGCGTCACTGGCACGAGGCTCCCATCGCCATCAAATCTCCCAAAAATGACGTTAGGCTGTGCAATCTTCTTGTAGGTTACCCTGACAAGGACGTTGGAAACACAGCTTACCGGGCTGTGCTCCGTCATCTGTGGTATATCTCGGAGAACTTAATCTGTCTTGCACTGTTTGATGACAGAGTTGACGACAATGAAAAGCGTAACATGACGGCTAACCTGAAAAAGCGCCCTGGGAAAGGACTCAAACGGGTCCAAGGCAAGGGACTGCAAGTGGATGGCCGTTTAAGTCCGTGGGTGACGAGTCGATCCACCACACTCTTCCAGTTTCTCCAAGTTGAGCCCACGTTCCTCACCAAAGACCCTGAAACATGGCCTACTGACGAAAACTACCGTCTGGCAAAGAGCCGAGCTGCAGAACTGATGGTGGTCAATGATGCAGCAGAGCGAGGCATCGCCCTCATTGAGAAATACACAAGCAAACCTCTGTGCCGTGATGAAGAAGACCTCCAGTTCCTCCTTCGAACTGTCCACTCACACCGACGGAATGTGAGCCGGAAGGGAACAAAAACGGATCTCATGAAACACGTGTTTAGTTAAAATGAATAAATATGATGCTTTGAAATTGTTGTGTGTTAAGATTAAAATACATGTTTATTTTGTATAATCATCTTTGTGATGGAACTTTTGAGAGAAATATTTCAGTTAATTTGCCTTTCAGTTAACACATTCGCTACCAAGGCGAATTTCCTTCGATCTCTCTGAAATTTTACAGGAAGACTTCTAATGGGAAACATCAAAAGAGCGCAACACGAGCGGATTTGTATCCCGAAAAGAAATTTGGCCCCCTATGAGTTTGGGACACCCTAATATATATACATAAACGGATTTTCACCTTAAAGTGAATTAAAACAATATTAACATTAAAAAATTCACTAAACAATTGGCTTAGCAAAAGAAATCGTTATATATATATATATATATATATATATATATATATAAGAGAGAGAGAGAGAGAGAGAGAGAGAGAGAGAGAGAAGAGAAAATCATATTAACTGTCTATTTAATTTTGTCATTCCTTATAGAAAGAATCATAATAACTGTGTCTATTTAATTTTGTCATTCCTTATATATATATATATATATATATATAAACGGATTTTCACCTTAAAGTGAATTAAAACAATATTAACATTAAAAAAATCACTAAACAATTGGCTTAGCAAAAGAATTCGTTGCATTAACATATTCTCAAATCTACACACACACACACCTCTGTATATATTATGTGAATAAAAATCAGAAAAATGCCAAAAGTATATTAATTTAAAGTAAATGAATTTTCTCCTTTTAAGAGAATCAATTATTAAAACCAATATTAACAATATAAGAAACTAATTATTTAAACGCCGTTCTATTTACTACTTTCTTTCAGTTATTAAAACGAATCCAAAATATTAACTCTTAGAATAATGTTTTAACATTGTGTTCAGACGAGGAGTGAGTGGAGCAGGTAACCAAGAGATCCAGCTAAAAGGTCCATGCCGAGGCCTTTTAAAACCGCAAACTGGCGAGAAGGAATTTGGGTCGAACTTTCTCTCTCTCAAAGACTCGATTCCACCTCTTCTAGCTTTCCATGCGTTTGTCTTTTAAATTAAAAAAAATGTTTTTATTAAATGCGTTGATTATTTCTCTTTACTTGCAAATTTGTTTGGCATCATCTTCTTAGTTTATTGAAATGAATTAATAAAAAATGGAAAGGTATATTATTATTATTATACATTTTTCAAATTAACACACACACACACATACATACACACACACACAGATTTTTGTCAGAGAAAGTGAGGATCACGCACACGCGCACACGCGCACACGCACACACACACACACACACTATATATATATATAGGGTGATATGCACAAAGACATTTTTCTATGTAGTAATAATAATAATTAACTCCTCGCCGAATTGCAAAGATCAAGCTTTTCACCCCGCATTAGACCTACAGTTTAATGTGGAAACCGAATCAGAAATACATCTCGTCAGGGAATGATTGCTCACTCTTTCACATCATCTCGCTGATTTGTTCATTTTGACAATGGTTAAGCTTTTCACTCCGGCCTTAGACCTACAGTTTAACGTGGAAACCGAATCAGAAATACATCTCGTCAGGGAATCATTGCTCACTCTTTCACATCATAATTTCAACATTTAAAATAACAGGATCATTTGATTATTGATCCGGATTTAAAATAACAGGTTCATTTGATTATTGATCCGGGAATAGTGTGGCTGCAAAATGTGATATGCACAATACCAATGCAGATTTTTCTCTTTAGTATAATAATAATAATAACTAACTCCTCGCCGAATTGTAACAATGGTTAAGCTTTTCACTCTGCCTTAGACCTACAGTTTAACGTGGAATCTGAACTAAGCTTCAGCACTGGCGGGGTGGTTATTTATTCACACATCTATGCGAGAAGTAAAAATCCACAAGTCAGGAATCTTGGGAAAGCTGTGTTTAGTATGGTTGCCAAATAATTTGCACCCGAAAAATTGAGGATCAATTTAGTATGGACGCAAAATAATAAAATATTGTTGTGAACAATATTGCATAAAGGGATGGATTGGAGAAAACCAAGTATAGATACAAATATTGTCGTGACGGAGAATGCAAGGGGTAATACGAGCATTAAATCTATTGGAGAAAATATAAAGATGCCATTAGTCGTCCAAAGCATGGACCCGTTATATCGGTGTTACGATTGGTACACAAACTTATCATAGCTCCACCCAGTTACACTGCCAACCAATCATTACGAACATCTGCTCTCGATCTTTTGGGGCGGAGCTTGGTGATTGTGCATATAAAAGGAAATATTTTTCAGTTGGGGGTAACAGTAGCTATTTTCGCGCCAGTGAATAAACATTTCCTCTGCCAGTGAATAAGCATTCCCTCCGCCATGGATCACGAACTTTACACTTTTCCGGATTTGTATCAAGAAGGTAACACTGCAGCATTGACTGCAATTAATCTTTTTAATGCGATTAACCGTGATGGATTATTTCCAACGCAAACCGTTGATGATATTTGCAATGACGCTCCTTACAATCCGACGCAAGGGACTACCATAGAAATGTAAGTGTCTATAATTTTATTTTTATTTTTTATTCACAAACTGTCAGAAAGATGATTTCATATATATGGAGGGATGTAGTATCTCCTCATATACTTCATTTAGATACTCACCATTATGCTAAAATCGAAATTTTTTATGGCAATCTTATGCATGTTTTTTTTATAAATGTTATTCGGAATTACCTCTTAAATGAGCTTCTCTGAGCGAACCAAAGATATCTTCACATAATGGGGTCTGTCTTACAATATGTATACTCTGTATATGTTTTTATTAAAAAAGATTCAATATGAACAATATTCTTTCTCCTTTAAGGTCCGATGAGGATTTGACACGTGTTATACAATCTTTTGAAGAATCTCGTGTCATGAGTACGGAGGATATACCGAACAGTCAGCATAATGAATGTCACATCGAAATAATGTAAGTGTTTTTCGATCTTTATGGAGGGAAGAAGACAGAATATATTTTCATCAATTTATTAAATGAAAGAAATCAGTACAATAACCATCTTAAACTACAGAATATACAAACTAACGTTACAAATATACACACGAACAAAAACATTATACTATACAACGAGTACGTACAATTGGAAAACGGATTTTTATCTGTCTGCATACCATTTCATCGTTTCGTCGAGTGTGACACGGGTCGAATAAATTTTAAAAAATTATAAATTCTTTATCACGTGACATATGCATGAGAAATGAGATGCAGTACATTCCACAAGTATTACTAAAATATCCTTGTATACGAAACGGGTTCCATACAACTTCAGGAATATGTAACTGAGCGAGAAATTTTACAATAACAAGGTCACTCCAGGGTTGAGTACCGAGTGAATAAAAATAGTACAGGCGGTGTCTATTTTTAAAATAGACTGCAATCCAATGAATCCCTTCATTACCGATGACATCTGTGTTCACAATAAGACTACCGCATTCTCGCGTACTTGGCAAACTCAATGTTTCATTCTTCGCAAACACGCCGATAAATTTGGAACGTGTGACTCGTTCACTATTCATTACTCTCTGAAGTGTATTAGCATCCATTTTAAAAGTCAGTGATAACGCTCCTAAATTTATCTACTTCTATTAGGGCTTGCGACTCGAGATATACTAGTACACTAATAGGCGCGTCTATAGGCTTGGTGAATTCCAACCTCACTGAGATGTTTCCGCTCTGTTGTGGGCTTAAATGCGTATTTACGCTAGCAGATAAGTCAGTTGTAATGTCAAACGGATAAAGGTTAAATTGATCAGTGAATTCTTTCTGCGTTACCCCATTACCAAGCTCATCACAATCACCTGCAATATGGGTCAGATTACTATAGGCTCTCGCGCAAAGAGGTAACACAGCGTCTGATGAATAGTCCGTACCCATTGTTCCACCCAAAGCAGTGCCATTAACGTATAGAGTTATATATTTAAGTCCGAAATTCTCGAATTTAAAGGCACTCTTTTTATATTTTCCATTCACCGAAGCATGGTCCTGCATTCCGATTAATATCCTTTTAGGAAGATTTCCCAGGGCGATGTTTTCCTCTGCTTCGACGCCAACCCTGCAGGCACCGTATATAGTTTGATTTGTACTCTGTTAATAGGGTATTTCACTGTAGTGTTTAGTAAATTTTTCTCAATTTCTAGTTGTTTTGGTGAACTTAATTTCACTCGCCGTACGCGGAGGTATGTGTCCATAATGTGAACAACAACGGACTTTGCTCCCTCTTCTTGATCAGCATCCAGATTTAAGCAGATCTCAGGACTCGTGCGGGTGAGCTTTATTTTCATATCCACCCCGTTCACAAGCAACTTCTCCTGGAAAGTGAAATCTGTGTGCAGACGTCCAAAACACTCGTATATCTTCTTTTTAGAATTTTTAAATTTGTCCTTTATACTACTTTCGTCTTTAGTTTGATAATATCCCTCGGCACTTAAAAAGGTAGCCTTCGCTTCTTTGGAAAAGTTGAGGACATTTTCCAGATAGGCTCGTAGATGATAGTATCCCGTGCCTGACGATATGTTGGCCTGATTTAAATATACGTCACACTGGTTGAATATGGAGTGCAGAAAGTTTGTTTCAGGGTATACAGCATATTTGTCATCGCAGTCCGTTCCATCAGAATGGGCTATACGTAGCTTAGCGTACATGTGCACACAACTTGGATCAAAAAAGTAAGGGCCTGAGCTGGGTATCACGAATTCTATAGGAGCACTCGGGGAACTAATTGTGTTTAAAGGGTTAATTGTAATAAAGTCACTGTGCTCAATAGAAACTTGAGTTGGAGGCATCTCAAAAAGGGACAGCTCCGATTTACAGCATTGTGAACTACATGGGTGGATGAAGCGTGCCATGACGAGTTAGAAATAGTGCCTCCTCTCTCGACAAGTAGTAAACAAACTATGATTCATGAGATCAATGTCCTTAGCTTATATCAGTCAAAAAAGTGGTCAACCATAGGTTTCATTCGCTTACAGCACTTCTTTTTTGATATCCTTTTACGTTTAATACCACGTGACCCCTTCTTCCGGACAGCCATCTTCTTCTTCCCGCCACCACGCATTTTTCTCTTTGTATCTTTGATGATTTCGTCCCGTGTACGCTTTAAATGTTTTTTAGAGCTTCTTTAGGTTTAGCCCCAGCCAATATGTCTTCTGCAGTGTTAAGACCTGATTGTAGCGCTTTCCTTCCGAGGTATCTGGCACCCCTCTTCAGCAAAGGAACAGCCGTACGTAGTATGGATGAAAAAATGGACCCAAGTCCACTACCGCGCTGGTATCTCACCCTTCGATAGACGGTGAAAGGCTTTCTATCCATTACAACTCAGTGCGTCGAAAGTGCAGCTTCACTGTTAAGCTCCCGTTACCGAATGGGAAGTTTTCACCCTCAATCGTTCTTATATATATTGAGATATTGGTTATTAAATTAGTTGCGACATTCACATAATGGGGTCTGTCATATGTAATAATCAAACTCCTTCCTCTATGGTTGGGGATGTGGGCAATGCACAGCAGGCGTGCCTGGGTATCCCCAACAAACTGGTGCTCCACTATATTACTGTAAATATAGCACATGTCTGGGGACTCAGAGCTTTCAGCCAATTTCTCCATCTTCAATTGATACATTAATCTGGACAAGTCATGCTGTGCCTCGTGAAATGTGTCTCTGGATTGCTGCGCTATATCGTCCATTGGTTATAATTTTGAACACTCTTCGGTCTTTAATACGTCTGTTAGTCTTTGATTTTAGGATTAGTGTATGTGCTAGTGTTGTTAGGGTGTACAGACAGGGACGAGGAGGACGGGAGTGTGACGTAGAAATGGTTAGGAGCCATGTTGCATATTATTTAAGCTTCACTATTGCATCAGCTTTTATATAGGTGTTGAAGCTTTCTGGGTACCCTAGCCATTTCACCAGGTACATTTTTCTCTTTCCTGAACCTTTTCTTCCTAAAATTTTCTCAATTTTAAACACATTTTTTCCTAAATTAAATGCCGCTTTCTGCAATTCCTCGCGGTAAAAGCCCCCTGAGATTTCTTCCCCATTCAAATCTTCAACGTAATACATCATTATCTCACCTTTAGGTCTCATAGGGTGGTTAGATGTAGGTAGCGGTGTCCCACAGGGTTCAGTGTTAGGCCCATTGCTATTCGTAATTTACATTAACGACATAGATGTAGGATTGACTTGTAACGTGTCAAAATTCGCGGACGATACTAAAATAGGCGGTAAGGTTGTTAACGAGGACGATAGATATAGGATTCAAGACGATGTAAATAGGATTATGGAGTGGACAGATAAGTGGCAGATGCAATTTAACGTAGACAAATGTAAAGTTTTGCATATAGGTTCTCGCAACAATAATTACGCGTATACGATGGATGATAGGGAGTTAGCGAGCGTTGACGAGGAAGTAGATTTAGGCGTACGCGTATCTAAGGATTTAAAGGTTAGGAACCAGTGCCTGGAGTCTTGCGCAAAAGCTAATAGGATGTTAGGCTTCATAGCGCGTAATTTCGAATTTAAATCGAAGGATATTATATTGCCCCTTTACAAGTCCCAAGTCAGGCCTCATTTAGAATATGCAGTTCAGTTTTGGTGCCCGTACTTGCGTGAGGATATTGATAGGTTAGAAAGGGTTCAGCGTCGTGCCACGAAACTTATTCCGTCATTGCGCAATAAGCCTTATGAAGATAGGATTAATGAGTTAGACCTGTATTCACTCGAAACTAGGAGATTAAGGGGGGAGCTTATTGAAGTTTTCAAAATTGTTAATAACATCGATAACGTAAATTTTGACAAATTGTTCACTTTTGATAATAGTAATACTCGCAATAACGGAATTAAGTTGCGTGGCAGGCGTTTTATTACTAATATCGCTAAAAACTTCTTTACGTTTAAAGTAATTGATAAATGGAATAATCTTCCCGCGTCAGTCGTTCATTCTACCAGCGTTAATATGTTTAAGAACCGTCTTGACAGACATTTTAAAGGTATTAACGTTGTTTAATTTAAAAACAACAAAGTTAGCAACAGAAGCTCTGGTGGTGGTGCTCGAGGATGAGTCTGTTGACGATGAATGCCAGCTTGTGACATGCCAGCGTGTGATGCCAGCAATAAAATTATTAAAAAAATAAAAAAATAAAAATTAGACTAACACGAATGTAGATGTAGCTCATAGCGTAAACTAACCCACTTTTTGTTTAACTTTACCTACTTTTTTTTTTTCTTATCCTCTCCTTACTTTGCATGTCTAACTCTTTTCTTGCATGTTTGTAGTTTGCATGGTATGACAGTGAGTTAAGACTGTGTTTGCATGGTTTGTAAGTGTTCTTATTTTACTTCTTTTCATCTTTCACCCCTCTCCTATTCTCTCCGACTATTTTTCTGACTTGTCGGCAGTGGCCGGCGGATGATGATGGTGAGACACTTTTCCTCTTTTTCTGAATGAATGTTAACCCATGAGTGATAGGTGTTGCTCTTACTTAACCCCTTATTCTCTTCTCTTCTCTTAACCCGCTACTCTTTCCTTTCTCTCGGGCTAACCTTAGAGTGGATCTTAGGGTCTTTGTTAGCCTTAGCTTCTGTAGATCTGTGGATAGCCCTAACTTTAAAAATCTTACGTGTCCATCCTTGCTCAAAACCCTTTGCGAATTTATTTCCCGAACGCGACAGCCTTACATAATCATTGATTTTGAAGCGCGCCGAGTGTGGTTGTGTTGGTGATCCATCTCTTCTCGGGAGCGTACCCCTTTCTAAAACTTCGTTAGGTGTTGTCCCAATCGTGCGATGGTGTGAGCGGTTGTAGGATGATGCCAATGATTCCAGAATGTCTAGAAATCTGTATATGTTTTTATGTGTAAAATAGCGGTGCATGCGTTTCTTTATGGTACGTTGAACTCTTTCAGCTAAAGAAGCCTTATGTATAGAATTGGTTGTGTAATAGCTGATATTAAACTCTGCCAACATGTTCTGAAAAGCACGGCCTATAAATTCCTTCCCCATATCCGTACAAAAATAGCCAGGAACCCTGTTTTCTTTTAACATTAGCGTTTTGGTGGCTTTAGAAACTGTTTCAGGTGATTTATTTTTCAGAGGAACTAGCCACAGATATCTAGAGAATACATCTATTATGAATAGAATGTAACGGTAACCATCGTTATACACAGAATATCTTTGCATGTCTGTTAAATCTGTTTGCCAAATACAGGGTGTTTCTAAAGTAACCATCTATTTTGGTGAAATAGGGGGGATTTTAAACAATTGTTATATTGGCATAATGGTATGTACATTGTTATACAAAATTCATGTATTTATAATATTTCAATTGCTTTACACGATTTTTTGTTAATTATTTTATTTTATTTTCAGACCCATATCATTGATGATGAATGTGCAAGAACGGGTTTATGTAGTAACATGCAGGATAAAAGGCATGAAGTGCAATGAAATTAGAGAAAAGTTTGAGAGAAGGTTTCGTAAAACAGGCCCTAGAGACCAGGCTATTCGCGAATTAGAAACAAATTTATGAGGACTGGATCTGTGCATGACGAGCGTAGATCTGGACGGCCAAGAAGATCTCACGAAAGAATCGAATCTGTTCAAGAAGCATTCGAAGAGGATCCACAATTATCGATTCGGAGGGCATCCCACAGATTAGAAATTCCACAAACAACGGTTTACAGAATTCTACGTTATGATTTAAAGAAAAAGCTATACCACATTCAAGTGTTCCACAACTTACAATAAGATTATCCACGAAGAGCAACAATGTGTGCCGAGCTTACAAATATATATATATATTTCCATGTTTTAAAGGTTTTTTTATAATTCATATTATTTCGCAAAATAGATGGTTACTTTAGAAACACCCTGTAGAATCAATCGAGGAAGCCGTTGTCTTGGCTGATTTAAACCTTTTTCTCACAGGCTTATGAAGCGTATAAGCGTCCTGCTCCCGCAAAAATCTTTCAACATCTTTTTTTCCTACTCCGTAGACACTTCTGTACAGTCTACCTACGCCGCCGTAGGAGGCTGGGTTAGAAATGTCATAATAGCGTTTACTTAATACGTTAGCCATTTGCGTATTTTAGAGGCACGTGGGTAGGGTAGACCGTTGTTTATCCTCTTCTTTCTCCTCTTCAAAGGTGTTACCGCCGGGGGTGACGGCGTCTTCAATTGTGCCACATGCGTTGCATATTCCAAGTCTTTTAACCTGTTCAGATTTCCTATCAACGTTTTAGGGACATTTATTTGTTGTAGTCTTGCTTTAATATGCTTCTATCCTGATGGTGATGGCCTATCCCACTTTCTCACTAGATCATGGACAATGTCTACGATATTCGACCCCTGTACCTTTGATCCTTCCACATGATCTCGCCTGTATTGGTCCATTGTATGGCTGGGTCCTCATTCAATAGATTATAAAGACTTAAACCTTTATTCCTCAATGTATGTGGGAGGGTGCTTTTTAATACATGCCCGATATGTTGTGTGGCTGATCCCTTAATTTTTGGTTGGTCAGCTGTATCGTCGGGTACAGATCCTATGTCGCCATGTCCATCGTCCCCCGTGCTGTGCCTAATAACCACAGGAATCTCTGTCGGGTTCTTATAATTTTCGTACTCGTGAAGAAATTTCTGCAGAGCTTCTTGGTATAAGATTCTTTTCTCATCAGGTGTTTTTTCACTGTTTAATAGGGCTAGCAATTCGCTTTCCATTCTTTTAAGTCTGCTTTTACGGGGATCTAGATCCGTGTCTGGATTCCTTTGCAGTGAAGCGTGCACCTCGTGTGGAATCACTACCACTTTCTTCATTATATTAATTTAGTCAGTAAAGCACCCAAAACTGAAAATAAGATGGGGAGAAATTACCCTCCTATTTGTACAATAATTCATTTTTTCTTCGCTACTGTTTGACTTTTACGAGCGAGTGCACGTATTATGTTCTTGTAACGGCGTAGGCGAGCCTTCTGAGATGGTTTCATTGATACATTGCAATTTATAACGTTAAGACAGATTTCACAGATGCATTTTAAAAAGTCGGAGTCGATATTTTTAATAAACATCTGTTGCATTGCCCGGGGCAGTCGATGATAGATTTTTATTTATTCACGGTATTTCTTTAGTCTCTTTGTCATTCTGGAATATACACCGTTTCAGGCTCGTTTGGAAATATATTCGTTCTTAGAAGCACCCTAAAGGTGTTTCGCGGATGAAGGTCGCAAAGCAAATATCCGTAACGCGTGCTTGTAGCTTCTTTATAAACTTCCAAAAACTCCTTACGCTGATTCGGGAACATTTGATTGACTAATACCCCAATTTGTGATACATCTCTACGTTCTGCGAATAAGACTAGATATTGTGTATTTAACGACACATCGCGCATGTATCTATTTTTGAAAAATAGATTCTGATTGATGAAGAACACGCTTATGTTAAGATGGTGGGAGAATACTGTAAATGTCTCCGCAAACGTTTTATCCATGTTCAACATGAGATCATCAATTACAATGACTGTATGTTCATTTCTCTTTAACGAATTAACGTCATATACACCTTTGTGGAACAAAATATCATCTTGGTACTCGTTGAACACTGATTGATACGTCGAATAGCACCATATAACTTTATGCACAAATTTCGAGAACATCTCTCCCTTTTCTTTAATGATTTTAAGCATAAGCACAGTTTTACCACATCCTGTAGGTCCAGATATAATACATGTGGATGGGCTCGTGAATATGAATTTTTCTACAGAGTCCATTTCTAACACGTCACACTCCTAAGTGGATCATTTACAAAATATTACAAATTTTGAGTGCTGTTCCTTATATTTCGTTTTCTTCTCCCACAGAACCGTGAATGACGATGAGGTACAGCATCCCATCATCGACATTACGGATGACCCCGACGACAGTGTAGTTGTGATCACAGAATCCTCCCCTGCCGACGAACCCTCACCAGCGATACCGGTAGCACGTTCAAAGTGGAGGTATGATGAAGAGAACCCCACGTCAGGTATAAAGCGACCGAAATACGCGCCTGTTGTGAGCCAACCACCAGTAATAGAGCCCCAACCTTCAACGTCTTACGCATCCAATCCCACATCATCCAATATAAACTCGTTCATCCTCCACAGCGGTGACTCGTTCTGTTGAGGATGATATAACGTTTGAGTTGGTGCGCTCCGCAGCCCCCACCCCAGCCTTGACTAGAAATCGGTATAGAGTCAGGGTCGACCCTAGAGCCATGTATAGCAATGGAATTGAGCGCGGGCTACGCCGGGTTGTACAGCGTATTGTAGAGTTTGCTCTTCAGAACCGCGACGAGCGTGAAGTCAGGACGAGTCTGTCCTTCGGATTCGGGTCAGATGACGGTGATGTAGATGATTATTGGGTAGTAGGCCATTTAGACGTTTGGCGGCTGAAGATGTAGAATATATATTAGGACGTATAATGCAGGCCTCTCAAAGTAGTATACCCTTCAATATGGACAACTTCACGGTAAATATTGATCGTGTATTCCGTGTTGCGGGTCATAGTGCCATACCGTATACTCTTAACCTCAATTCTCAAGCTATTTATAGACGGCATATAAACGTCGATCGTGGTTGCGGCTTTATAGCAGTAGTCTTGGCTCGCATGTTTACTGTACAAAATACACGGCTCAAAAATTTGGCTGCCTACGGTCGTGGAACGTGCCCGTAAACTAGCTGTAGACTGTGAACTTGAATTTGACTGTAATATGGGTCCTGAAGAGCTGAGAATGGTAGAACAGGAAATGAATGTTCGTATAGTTGTGTTTGGGTTGGATGATCGTCGTAGGACTGTGTATGTTTTTAAAAGCTGTGTGAGAGATCGTACAAGCCCCTACTTATTTAGGTCTGTCAGGGCAACGTATCTCCCCATCCGTAATATAAGGTGCTTTACGCGAGTTACGATAAAAGTCGAAAATATGGACATCATGATTTGTGTAAGGGTGCCTCGAGTTTGCGGATGATATAGTGAACATTGTAAAGAATGTCACATGGTATGTGAACAGTGTAAAAGCTCCAAATGTGAAAGCCGTGTAGTTGAAGCTGAGAAGAGGACTGTAATGTGTGTAGACGCACATTTTTCAATAATAGCTGTTTTGATCTCCATAAATCAATTGGCACGTGCAGGAAAATGAGAATCTGTGAATGTGGTATGTTTCACACAATGGATAATTGGGGAAAATTTAAGCACAATGTGACGAAATTCACTGTCCTACATGCCAGGAGGAATATAAGGCGGATGGAGTAAAACATGTATGTTATATGAAAGACGCAAGCCTAAAAAAAACCCTGTATAACTGTATACTACGATATAGAAACATATACGAATGCTGAAACCAAAGAGGTAATTCCACATTTACTTGTGAGCCAGACTATCTGCGATGAGTGTATGGAGATCGAATGTGACGAGTGCCCCAAATGCGGTAAACGGACAAACGTTTTTAAAACGAATGTCCACGATAGTCCTGTGAAACTATTTGTGTCCTATATTGTCAAGTTAGCCGACAAGTTCAAAAAATGACTGTGTATATTCTCGCCCATAACGGGCAAAGTTTGACACGCAGTTCCTTTATAAGGAGTTGCTTGACACGAATCCTCTGAGATATTTACAGGTGATCCATTGAAAAGAGGCAACAAATTAATACAGATGCAAATAAGAGGTAATGTACAATTTAAAGACACTTTATTATTCACACCTTGTAAATTAGCAAAGCTACCCAAGGTGATGGGCGTAGCAGCTGAAGTTTCAAAGGATTTCCCTTACACTTTCCTCACTAGCGAGACTTTAAACTACGTAGGCCCACCACCACCCAAACATTATTTTAACTATGATGTATGAGTGTAGATGAACGTGAAGACTTTGATCGATACTACAACAGTTTTAATGAACGTAATCCTTATAATATAGCTGATGAATGTGAGCGTTATTGCGTGAATGATGTGCGAGTGCTTAGAGTATGTTTCCAGGCCTTTAGAAGGATGTACATAGGCCGTTTCAAATGCGATCCGCTGCAAGTCGCAACCACCATCGCGTCATTATGTTTTACGGTGTTCAAGAATAACTTCATGCCTAAAGCCACCTTAGCCATTATTCACCGAAACAACCCCCGCAGTTACGGCCACAAGGCTATTTACTGGCTCATACACCTACAGCAACAGACAGGTGTATACATAAAGCACGCCCGCAACACGGGTGAAGTACCCATTAAGATTAATGGTCGTGTTTTTTGGGTTGATGGGTTAAGTGAAAACCGTGTCACTGGTGTGAAGACTGTGTACTCCTTTAACGGATGCTGGTGGCATGGATGCCCCCGTCCTGAGTGCGGAATCGCCGGAGATATCCACGGTAGATCTCCTGCCGACTGTCTTGCATGGACCCGCACTCGCGATCAACTTATAGGGTTCAAGTTCACTCACAAAGTCTTGTGGGCGCATGAATATGATGCACGGATGGAGACAGACGAGGTGTACTATGAGGAAATAAACGCGATCAAGCGTTCAATGGTGCTGGATCCTCTCAAATGTGGTGATAGCTTGTTTGGAGGACGTACAAATTAGTGATGTAGGTCACATCCGCATCCGCATCCGCGGAACATCCGCACATTTTCTCGCATCCGCATCCGCGTCCGCATCCGCACTTTGGACTGCGGATGTCGTGCGGATGTGGACCGTTGAGATAAAACGTCATTAATAAGCGGAAATTATCAAATTCTACTATATTAACAGAACTAGTTCATTGTGCGCAAAAGTGATGCAAGCGACAAGATGAGAGGCTGTTCTTGTATGAAGTTACTCTCTTGCAACCTACTTAGATCCACGTTACAAAGCTAAGTTATTTTCACCTAGTACATTAGAACGAGTTAAATCATCACTTGGCAAAGCAGTTGAAGAGCTTCAATCTCTTGAATCTGTCGCTTCGCCACCCACCAAAAGAATAAAAGTTTCAGTGACAGAACCAACACCTTCAACAAGCAAATGTATCACAGAATCTGTCTCTCAGTTTCTTGAGTCAAGCAACAATGACGAGACCTATGCGATGTCAAAAGATGTAGTAAAAATGATCGAGAGCTATCACCAAGAAAAACGCCTGGCTGCATGTGACAATCCTATTAGTTGGTGGAAAAATACGCAGAATATCTATCCGTACTTGAGTAAACTTGCAAGGAAACATTTAGCCTGTCCTCCAACAAACGTACCAAGCGAGAGATTATTTAGCAGTGCTGGATTAATATATGATGAAAAGAGAAACAGACTGGCAGCAGAAAAGGCAGAAAAATTAATGTTCCTTAAGCATAACCTTCCTATAATTAAGTTTGAACATTAAACGATGAACATCTTAGTTTACTTTATTTTAATTACTCATTTATAAATATGCCTAATAAAACTTTAAACTTAATATAAATAGTTATCAAGCTAATTAAAGATCTCTTTCTATAAGGGTGGAGGTTGGGGAAAGAGGTCGGTGGGGTGCATTTGAGTTGGGTTCACGTCCCGCATCCTGGTAACACAATTATGGTTTCTAATTGTGGCTGAAACTCAACAAAATATAACGAATTTATTTGCAGACGAATTCACTAATTGATTTCTATATTAGTTAGATGCTTGATATTATTTTATATGTTCAGAGAAAAGTACAGCAATTATTGTACAATTAATCAATTATACTACATTATAGCTACAGCTCTCTCTATATAATAACTTATTATATACGTTAAACACAACAAATCTCGAATATATCCTAAAAAATAACGAAAATGTAGACATCCGCATCCGCATCGCGGATGTTGAAATCAAACATCCTCATCCGCATCCGCATCCGCGGATGTGAAAAAAACGACATCCGCTACATCACTAGTACAAATCCATTCAGGCTATACTTTCCACCTACGGAGGGTGTGAAGCTCCATTACTACGATTTCTGTTCTTTATACCCATACGTGATGAAGAACAATCCGTACCCCGTGGGCGCTCCTGAGAAACTGGTGGGACTTAATCTGCCCTCCATCAATGAATTTTCAAGAAATTTGAATGATCGTTACTTTGGGCTCTCTTTCGTAGACGTATTCCCCCCACGCAATTTATGGATGCCAATCTTACCCGTCGTTATCGACCACAAGCTCATGTTTCCCCTGTGCGTGAAGTGCGCGGAAGAGAATAACGGTAATTGTAACCATATACCCCACCAGCGTAAGATCAGAAGCGTATATACAATTCCAGAGCTGGCCCTAGCCGTACGCCATGGTTATAGAATACTGAAGATACATGAGGTGTGGAGGTTTCAGAAGCTACCCAACCTTTTCACACCATATATAAACACATTTTTGAAGGATAAGGTTGAGGCATCAGGGTATCCGCGAGGAGTTGACACCGAAGATGAAAAGGCTGCCTATATTCAACGTTATCGCGACCTCGAAGGTATACAACTTGATCGTGCCCAAATTGCAAAGAATCCTGGCAAGCGCTTTAGTGAAAAGTTGTCTAAACAGTCTATGGGGAAAATTTGCACAGAATACCGGCAAAGGGAACATTCATTTCACAAAGTTATAGTGAAGTCTGGGATTATGCCAATGCTCCCGATAAAGAGGTCATGGAGATCGTGAATGTAGGTAATACTTACATAATAAAGTACAACAACACTGAATTGGCCACAGATACCTCAAGGGTTACAAACATACCTGTGGCCAGCTTCACAACAGCCTACGCCCGCATAAAACTTTGGGGTCTATTGCATTCTCTTGGGCGGAGAGTATTGTATGCCGATACAGATAGCGTGATATTCACAGAGAGGGAGGGTGAATACATGCCTGCTATTGGGAATTCCTCGGCGAGCTCACTGATGAGATCAAGGATGAGTATGGGGACAACGCATACGCCGACTCTTTTGTCTCAGCAGGACCTAAAACTTATGGGGTACGGGTGAGGGTGGGGGAGGATATGAAATATATCGTGAAGGCAAAGGGTATTACGCTCAACCATGCGAATCGGCGGGTTGTTAACTTTGAATCGTTGAAGGATCTAGTGTGTTTGGACGATGAGAGCGATCGGCCTCCCCAACTAACTGTAGGCACCCACAATTTTCGGGCGCAGAAGCTGGGGGCGTGAAGGAACTTAGGGGAACGAAGGTGTGCCGTAACACCTATAGGAAACGTTACCAGTTACCTGGTACCTATGATACCGTACCCTTTGGATACCATAACCTTTGATGCGTCTATTTTAACTTACTTATCACACGTATTTGTAAATATGTATGTCTTGTATATAATCTTTGATGTATCTATTGTTAACTTATTTATTACACGTATTTGTAAATATATATAACTTGAATATCTCGTTTATTAAATAAATCATGTTTCAATTAGCGTTTCACTTTCTCCTTTGTGTGTGTGTGTGTGTGTGTGTGCACAGGTGAAAGTTCTAAGCTCCGCCCACTGTAAGACCAGCAACGTGAGTCATGCTACTATCTGGGATTCCCTGCGTGGTCAGTTGACTGCAGTAACCCTTGAGCTCAGACGTGTATTCGCCCGCGTAGAAGAAAATGGCTACCTTTAATATTGCTTGTTCAACGTTTATGAAATGGTATTCTGCAAAGCTTCAAGATGTGGTGGATACCGAAAAACTTCCTATTCCCCCTCCTTTGCCTCTTTTAAAACCACATTGGATCGTGCGAAGGAGCAAGATGTACAAATACTCTATGGTTATTCTGGTGAGAGCGTTGTAGGCTTTCGTTGCACAGACGATGTATTGAAGTATGCTGTAGACCTAAGCTTTATAAAGTCTCACATATACCGTGAAGTAAAAGAAACAACGCGTGCAGAAGAGAAGCAGCAGATATGGATAATGAGTCTTGTGGATGAGTGGTGTGACAAGCGGTATTATGTCATGTTACACCATGTCGATTACTCATACCCTACGACTGAAAATGTGAATCTCGTCATCATGGAGAATCTTAAGTATTTTTACCACTATATTAATGTATATCATGATGAGGTTCGTAGTGAGGTTGTGGCTAGTGCCCTGCGTGAGTTTTTAGCAGACTTTAGAGACGAGTATCGTTTGCTAGGCAAAAAGGAAAAATATGGGCATATGTTCCTCTCAAATAGTGCGCCGGAGTGTGAAGATGTTTAGGAGAGATAAAACATTATAAAATGTGTTTTGTTCGTGAAAATTATCCTGAGGGAAACTGTCTGGTGCGTATTCTGGTAGTGATAAAACGTTAAAACGGAAATTAATTCTTGTACCGGAAAAAAACACCAACCCAATATAATGGGGTACAACAATTCGATCAGCGCCGCACACGTTTCATTAGATTATGGTGCGACTCGCACCTCACGGATCAAACGAATTCGAACAAACCCATTCACGTATCATCAGGGTGAGTCAACCGCCCATTGAACCGTTCCTGCCTACCTGCGTGCCTCACGCGGCTCATAGTTATCTCAGAGCTTGAACCGAGTGGACGTGCGCTCCTCGAATACGATGGAACTTCCTTTGAGCAGCATTATCAACGCCTCGTACGATGTGTCCGTGACGAAATCGTTGCGCGTGTTCAGGCGTAAATCCGGTGCCGTTAGCTATGTACTGGAAACGGAATGTAGACAAACAAACAAACGGAATGTCTTTTATTTAAGTGTCGAGAAGATGAATAGAATCTTCGTGATAGTTGAGAAGTGGAGTGGAGATCGTTATAAAATACCTGCTAACGTAGGTACAAGAAGAGAGCAGATTAGTGACACCCCCTCATATGCCGTTGTATGTACGTTGTGTATAAATAACGATCGGCCATGCATTGATATACGGCTGATGTGGAAGAATGCTTCTGATAATAACGCTCTTGTTCCTACGCGAAACCGTTTCATCCTCGACAGAATGTTTGAAATCGTCGGATTCCGCAAGCTGAAACCTATATTAGACGCGCGTGTTACGGATATGCTTTATTTTGATACAGTACTTGAATACGCATACACCGCTCTGCTCGATGGGTTTACCGAGTGTAGGGCTGAACAAGGTGAGAATGGTCTAGAGCTGGACGTTTATTTAAAAAGTTTAGACTCTTTGAAATATCATGAACTTTGGTACAAAGCAAATGATCGGTACAGGGCTGAGCTCACCTACATCGTTCACCCTGAAGAACTATTTCTTTATATAACGAGCAGTTGTCGTAACGACTTAGAAGATTATTTCAATTGCCGCTATGTTGAGTGAAGATGAGTTCACGATTGAAAAACTCGCGTCGGTAGAAATAAACCCTCGATTGGAAAGGCGTGTTTATAAACTTGTGTTTAATAATGTGGCTAACGATGAACTCTTTGTGCGTGCTTTTGATTGTATTCTAGACGTATTTAAAGATAACTTACCAACCGGTTGTAAAGTGGGAACAAAAATAGTACTGAACGATATGAAGGCCCTTCATATCGAGTACAGGTTTCCCTATACTTTAAGCGGTGAAATATTATTAAACCGCGTATACTGCGTAATGCAGAGCAATAATGATGTAATTGTAGACTCGATTAAGTGCGAGTTTAGTATTTTGAAAAAAAAGTGAAATGTATTTATATATTTAACATATTTGTGTGTGTGTGTATATATATATTTCTGCTATATTGATGACTATACGATTTCTTATTTTGCGCAGTCGAAGATAAAGTGTATGTATTTATTTATTTAACATAATTGTGGGTATATATTTGTGCTATATTGATGGTTATATTATTTTTTATGTTGCGTGGTAGAAGATAAAGTGTATGTATTTATTTATTTAGTTGTGTGTATATATTTCTGCTATGTTGATGGTTATATTATTTCTTATTTTTGTTTTTTGATCATTCCAATGTATATTTATTTTCTATATATCCATAATATAATTGTGTGTGTGTATATATATATATTTCTCCTGTACTGTTAGATTGACGGATATATTTTTTGATTATATGCATATTCCTCGTTCATATTTCTTAAACTATTATTATTTTTAATTGATCATTCAAATGTATATTTATTTTCTATATATTTATAATAAACAGAATGATGTAATGTTGTTTTATTTAATTCTTCTGGTTGTAAACAAATATATCAAATGGCTGGTTACGCCTTCTAAACCTACTAGCGGAATTCTAAGCCAACTTTTAAGAATTAATTAAATAAATGGTACAATCTGGCAACCTAATAATGTATACCTGAACAATTAAAATGGTATCTGGCAACTCCCTAATAATGTATACCTGAACAATTAAAATAAAAAGTGGTATCTGACAACTCAACCTGAACAAGCCATTTACGCCTTCTAAGCCAACTGGCTGATTAGGGTCTATAAGACAACGGCTCGGCTGAAGCGTTATTATGCACTTGGCAGGAGCCAGGTGAACACCTCTCTTCCTTTCTCTCCTCCTGTCTTTCTCTTGGGGGATAACGCCGCCTCCAAGTTTCATGACCCCTTGTTGCACCTGCAGCATCCCCCACCCCTTTGCAACATTGAGTTGTTGCAACCCCACCCCCTTTGCAACATCGAGTTGTTGAACACCCCACCCCCTTTGCAACATTGAGTTGTTGCATGCCCCCTTTGCAATATTGATCATTATCTCTTGCAACATTACAACATTCCTGCACTCTACCTTTTTGCGGCTATACTACTTGCTTCCGCCAGAATTGTTCATTCTGACGAGGGTCAAGATTGTCACTCCACCTTAGACCTAGAGTTTAACGTGGAATCCAAACCACGCCGCACAAGCAGCCCTGCGTCTGAACCACTAGGCTACCCAGGGTACCCATTTATCTACCAACCAATTTTTTATTGTATGGAAGGATGAACAACTGCGTTTTGTTGCGCACCGCCTGCCGTCACCGGGTCTCGATCCCAGGGTCCGATGGATTCGTAGTCAGCGACGCTAACCACTACACCACCGAGGCGCGCACACACACACACACATATATATATATATATATATATATAGACACGTGAGCAATGTGTTTGATATAAAATAATAGGATATAAATCAAAATCCTCATAACTTCCAAAATTGGCGTGTTTCCGTTGTTGTTACTAAACAGAAGACGATCAAGTTTATTTTAGCAGATTTCCAAAAACATTCCAACTCTGCTGTATCCGTTTATGCAGCTGAGTATCCAAGCAAGAACACAAAGCAGTCATTAACCCCAACAATAAAGATAAATCCTTATACCGCTATGTCAAGATTCATTCATGCTGATCCGGTATATAAATATATATATATTATATATATATATATATATATATATACGATGCAAACCCACAAGGAAAAGTAAAAATGATTCCAAGGTCTGCATCATTCATTTATTTCACATGTTTAATTGTGAAATTCATCCCATATAGGCTATATATATATATATATATATATATATATATATATATATATGAATAGAAACGACATAAGTGTTAAGGAACGTTTCTGCACACGAGGAGGAGAGATAACGAATAATGAAAAATGAGGCGAACCGCCCGGGAATCGAACCAGGGCCTTCCAATTGCCGGTCGGACGCTCTACCATTATGCTACGGACCTCACTCAATCACAAATCGAAATTCTCCCACATAGGGCAGAAACCAATACCCTGAGAGGGCACCCTCGCAAATCGTGAATATGCGCATATAACTGCAATGACCGCGCAGTATATAAATGAATAGAAACGACATAAGTGTTAAGGAACGTTTCTGCACACGAGGAGGAGAGATAACGAATAATGAAAAATGAGGCGAACCGCCCGGGAATCGAACCCAGGGCCTTCCAATTGCCGGTCGGACGCTCTACCATTATGCTACGGACCTCACTCAATCACAAATCGAAATTCTCCCACATAGGGCAGAAACCAATACCCTGAGAGGGCACCCTCGCAAATCGTGAATATGCGCATATAACTGCAATGACCGCGCAGTATATAAATGAATAGAAACGACATAAGTGTTAAGGAACGTTTCTGCACACGAGGAGGAGAGATAACGAATAATGAAAAATGAGGCGAACCGCCCGGGAATCGAACCCAGGGCCTTCCAATTGCCGGTCGGACGCTCTACCATTATGCTACGGACCTCACTCAATCACAAATCGAAATTCTCCCACATAGGGCAGAAACCAATACCCTGAGAGGGCACCCTCGCAAATCGTGAATATGCGCATATAACTGCAATGACCGCGCAGTATATAAATGAATAGAAACGACATAAGTGTTAAGGAACGTTTCTGCACACGAGGAGGAGAGATAACGAATAATGAAAAATGAGGCGAACCGCCCGGGAATCGAACCCAGGGCCTTCCAATTGCCGGTCGGACGCTCTACCATTATGCTACGGACCTCACTCAATCACAAATCGAAATTCTCCCACATAGGGCAGAAACCAATACCCTGAGAGGGCACCCTCGCAAATCGTGAATATGCGCATATAACTGCAATGACCGCGCAGTATATAAATGAATAGAAACGACATAAGTGTTAAGGAACGTTTCTGCACACGAGGAGGAGAGATAACGAATAATGAAAAATGAGGCGAACCGCCCGGGAATCGAACCCAGGCATTCCAATTGCCGGTCGGACGCTCTACCATTATGCTACGGACCTCACTCAATCACAAATCGAAATTCTCCCACATAGGGCAGAAACCAATACCCTGAGAGGGCACCCTCGCAAATCGTGAATATGCGCATATAACTGCAATGACCGCGCAGTATATAAATGAATAGAAACGACATAAGTGTTAAGGAACGTTTCTGCACACGAGGAGGAGAGATAACGAATAATGAAAATGAGGCGAACCGCCCGGGAATCGAACCCAGGGCCTTCCAATTGCCGGTCGGACGCTCTACCATTATGCTACGGACCTCACTCAATCACAAATCGAAATTCTCCCACATAGGGCAGAAACCAATACCCTGAGAGGGCACCCTCGCAAATCGTGAATATGCGCATATAACTGCAATGACCGCGCAGTATATAAATGAATAGAAACGACATAAGTGTTAAGGAACGTTTCTGCACACGAGGAGGAGAGATAACGAATAATGAAAATGAGGCGAACCGCCCGGGAATCGAACCCAGGGCCTTCCAATTGCCGGTCGGACGCTCTACCATTATGCTACGGACCTCACTCAATCACAAATCGAAATTCTCCCACATAGGGCAGAAACCAATACCCTGAGAGGGCACCCTCGCAAATCGTGAATATGCGCATATAACTGCAATGACCGCGCAGTATATAAATGAATAGAAACGACATAAGTGTTAAGGAACGTTTCTGCACACGAGGAGGAGAGATAACGAATAATGAAAAATGAGGCGACCGCCCGGGAATCGAACCCAGGGCCTTCCAATTGCCGGTCGGACGCTCTACCATTATGCTACGGACCTCACTCAATCACAAATCGAAATTCTCCCACATAGGGCAGAAACCAATGCCTCGATTCCCGGGCGGTTCGCCTCATTTTTCATTATTCGTTATCTCTCCTCCTCGTGTGCAGAAACGTTCCTTAACACTTATGTCGTTTCTATTCATTTATATACTGCGCGGTCATTGCAGTTATATGCGCATATTCACGATTTGCGAGGGTGCCCTCTCAGGGTATTGGTTTCTGCCCTATGTGGGAGAATTTCGATTTGTGATTGAGTGAGGTCCGTAGCATAATGGTTAGAGCGTCCGACCGGCAATTGGAAGGCCCTGGGTTCGATTCCCGGGCGGTTCGCCTCATTTTTCATTATTCGTTATCTCTCCTCCTCGTGTGCAGAAACGTTCCTTAACACTTATGTCGTTTCTATTCATTTATATACTGCGCGGTCATTGCAGTATATGCGCATATTCACGATTTGCGAGGGTGCCCTCTCAGGGTATTGGTTTCTGCCCTATGTGGGAGAATTTCGATTGTGATTGAGTGAGGTCCGTAGCATAATGGTAGAGCGTCCGACCGGCAATTGGAAGGCCCTGGGTTCGATTCCCGGGCGGTTCGCCTCATTTTTCATTATTCGTTATCTCTCCTCCTCGTGTGCAGAAACGTTCCTTAACACTTATGTCGTTTCTATTCATTTATATACTGCGCGGTCATTGCAGTTATATGCGCATATTCACGATTTGCGAGGGTGCCCTCTCAGGGTATTGGTTTCTGCCCTATGTGGGAGAATTTCGATTTGTGATTGAGTGAGGTCCGTAGCATAATGGTTAGAGCGTCCGACCGGCAATTGGAAGGCCCTGGGTTCGATTCCCGGGCGGTTCGCCTCATTTTTCATTATTCGTTATCTCTCCTCTCGTGTGCAGAAACGTTCCTTAACACTTATGTCGTTTCTATTCATTTATATACTGCGCGGTCATTGCAGTTATATGCGCATATTCACGATTTGCGAGGGTGCCCTCTCAGGGTATTGGTTTCTGCCCTATGTGGGAGAATTTCGATTTGTGATTGAGTGAGGTCCGTAGCATAATGGTAGAGCGTCCGACCGGCAATTGGAAGGCCTGGGTTCGATTCCCGGCGGTTCGCCTCATTTTTCATTATTCGTTATCTCTCCTCCTCGTGTGCAGAAAACGTTCCTTAACACTTATGTCGTTTATATTCATTTATATACTGCGCGGTCATTGCAGTTATATGCGCATATTCACGATTTGCGAGGGTGCCCTCTCAGGGTATTGGTTTCTGCCCTATGTGGGAGAATTTCGATTTGTGATTGAGTGAGGTCCGTAGCATAATGGTAGAGCGTCCGACCGGCAATTGGAAGGCCCTGGGTTCGATTCCCGGGCGGTTCGCCTCATTTTTCATTATTCGTTATCTCTCCTCGTGTGCAGAAACGTTCCTTAACACTTATGTCGTTTCTATTCATTTATATACTGCGCGGTCATTGCAGTTATATGCGCATATTCACGATTTGCGAGGGTGCCCTCTCAGGGTATTGGTTTCTGCCCTATGTGGGAGAATTTCGATTTGTGATTGAGTGAGGTCCGTAGCATAATGGTAGAGCGTCCGACGGCAATTGGAAGGCCCTGGGTTCGATTCCCGGGCGGTTCGCCTCATTTTTCATTATTCGTTATCTCTCCTCCTCGTGTGCAGAAACGTTCCTTAACACTTATGTCGTTTCTATTCATTTATATACTGCGCGGTCATTGCAGTTATATGCGCATATTCACGATTTGCGAGGGTGCCCTCTCAGGGTATTGGTTTCTGCCCTATGTGGGAGAATTTCGATTTGTGATTGAGTGAGGTCCGTAGCATAATGGTAGAGCGTCCGACCGGCAATTGGAAGGCCCTGGGTTCGATTCCCGGGCGGTTCGCCTCATTTTTCATTATTCGTTATCTCTCCTCCTCGTGTGCAGAAACGTTCCTTAACACTTATGTCGTTTCTATTCATTTATATACTGCGCGGTCATTGCAGTTATATGCGCATATTCACGATTTGCGAGGGTGCCCTCTCAGGGTATTGGTTTCTGCCCTATGTGGGAGAATTTCGATTTGTGATTGAGTGAGGTCCGTAGCATAATGGTAGAGCGTCCGACCGGCAATTGGAAGGCCCTGGGTTCGATTCCCGGGCGGTTCGCCTCATTTTCATTATTCGTTATCTCTCCTCCTCGTGTGCAGAAACGTTCCTTAACACTTATGTCGTTTCTATTCATTATATACTGCGCGGTCATTGCAGTTATATGCATATATATATATATATATATATATATATATATATATTGAAATACCAAATTTACGACATTGTAGGGGATGTTAATAATCTCTCTCTCTCTCTCTCTATATATATATATATATATATATTGCCTCGGTGATGTAGTGGTTAGCGTTGCTGACTACGAATCCATCGGCCCCGGGTTCGAGACCCGGAGACGGCAACGCAGCAAAACCCAGCTGTTCATCCTTCCACACAATAAAGAAAGTGGTTGGTAAATAAATGGGTACCCTGGGTGGCCTAGTGGTAAGACGCTGGGCTGCTGGTGGGGCGTGGTTCGGATTCCACGTTAAACTGTAGGTCTAAGGTGGAGTGAAAAGCTTGACCTTCGTCAGAATGAACAATTCGGGCGGAAGCTAACCAAAGGTTATACAGTATATGAAGGTTTTATGGTACATCAATACAACACACAAAACATTCTCCCATACATTCCTTAATTTTCCTTAAAAGGGAATTTTATATAGAAGTAAGTGATATATGAACAGAAGGGAATAACGGGTGAGTGAGGACTGAGGGGAAATATTGAATCCCCCTTGTATGAGGCCTGTCGAGGGTCATCAGCTGCGAGATTGATATTTCAATCTTGGATGTTTTGGACCATAAAATTCTCAACGAAAATTCATTTGTCCCACATACAACGTTCGCAAAATTTTACTCCTTTTCACTAGCTTTATTATTTATTGCATATATATATATATATATATATATATATATATATATATTGTTGAAGTTTGGGTTTATGACATTTGAAAATTCTGAAATTTGAACTTATTTCGAAATTGGTATGTGTATATATATATATATATATATAGAGAGAGAGAGAGAGAAAGAGAGAGAGATAGAGAGAAAGTTTGAAGGACAAGAGGAAGCCTCAAAGATCTTTCAGTCCACTCAGAGGAGTTCTTGTTATTAAACTGCTCATTTTTTTTAACTATTCAAGCAGTAGTCGAAAACTGGATAGAAAAGCATAAGGCTCTCTCCATAAACTCCACTCCCTACCCCCCTCCCCCACACACACAGTCGGGTACGGAAAAAGGTTGAAAAAATACCTTGATCTTGGAGAAAAGTAGCTAAGGAAACTTTACAGGAAGGAAGATAATATATGATCTAGCTCTGCAATTACGCCATGAACACATAGATATCGTACACTAGATAGCACCGCTGTATAAATTGACCAATAATAATATATAGAGTACTTGTGCCGATCGCACATCAACCCTTTGGTATCGTCACAGAATTCGAACATATGATTTTGATTTTATACAAAATATTTACAGCTCTATTTACCAAAGTATCGTTCCAACAAAGACCCCATGACCCACTTCAGGCTAACCCCAAAAAGATTAAGAGAGAGGTAAAGGTTAAACGCTCTCTCTCTCTCTCTCTACACCCATATACGCGCATTTTTTATAGTTTTGTCGCTTAATTGCAATTTAGCGTAAAGAAAGTGTCATGTGGAGTTCAAATCTCTACTGTGACGAGTTCTACTACTACATTACTACTACTACTACTACTACTACACTACTAATTTTGAACTACTACTCCAATCTATTATTACCCGCCAGAGTAGCTTACTGGTAGAGCGCCTACATTAGGGTGTACCATTTTTGGGTCATTTTCAAAAGGTCAAGGTCCAGGTGTCTAATGTTGTGCCAAATGATGTCCTAAACACGAATTTAACAAGCATTTTCTAATCCAACAAATTTTGAATCCCCCCCACCCCCCTCGAAATTTTGCCCATCCCCTTTTCCTAAAAAACCCATATATCTAAAAAACTATCAACTTTATCGAAAAATGTTATAGAATAAAAATGATTTAGAATCAATCGTTCTATTAGAAAAGTTCATTAAGATAGAAATGTACGTTAATTTTGAAAATTTTCATTTTCTTTTGTCCAGAGCACCTTATTGTATTAATATAAAATAAGGTGCTTAAGTTGCATTATTATGAGTATATTATGAGTATAATCCAAATTTAAAAATCCTTTTTTACATTGAATTTTAATAAACAAGCATTGTTTTTACTCTTATTGTTTCTTTTCAGACTGCTTTATTTGAAAAATAAATAAAAAATGAGTCAAACAGCTACAAAACAGCATGACTTTATTCTTGGTCGCTTGCAGGCTGATATTATGAGTTCAGCTGATATTATGAGTTCATCTAAAATGTTTTACCATCCAATAAAGGTTCTAAGCCATTTTATTTATTTACGGAGAATGCAGTATAAGGGTCCAAAAGTTACAAAAGATTCTACTGTTAATGAAGTTCTACAGAAGCTACTAATAATATGGCAAAAAGCATGCATTCCTACTATAGATATTAGTAAAAACCCTAAAGGCAGGAAGATGCTGCTTAAATCTAGAAGAAATGCATAATAATTTAATCAAGCACAAAAAAAAGAGCAAGCTTTGAAAATGAACTCTCTAATTTCATGAAAATATGGATTCCCTTTTTGACATCTCTTCTCAAAAGCCGTTGAATTAATCCAAAAAGACCGCATGAGAACTGAGCCTCAGAAAGCATAGGATATTTCATCTAGAAGATCAAAGAACAAAACGAGAAACATGTTTAGGTTTGCTAGATGCAGATATGCATCAAAAGTACAGCGCAAGTACATTAGATTAGAGAAAGAGAAGAAACGCAAAGAAAACATAAATCAGTGAAGCAAGTGAGTGCTACAGCCAGAACATCAGAGACCCTTCCTTCTAGCACGACAGTCTGAGACAGACAGCTATGAGAGTTTCCGACAGAACCTACAGCAGGACCTTCAAATGCTTCCAGCCCAAAATATTCTTGCTCGCCATTGGTTTCCTCCACTGCAGACAGACTTAATCTCTCTATTGGACAACGGACTGTTTTTGCTGCTGCAGTAGCCATTAGGTGGCAAGGATATTGAAAAACTGTCTCTCTCCAGGACCACATCTGCAAGAGCCGCTCGAAAGACAAGAAAACGAAAATATGAAACTTGCAATAAGGATTTACTCCTCCTGATCACTGCCTAGTATACATTGGGATAGCAAGCTGCTACTAAATCATGTTCAGAACAAGAATACCGCCTTGCAATACTTGTTACTGGATACCCAAATGTAGAAAAACTTTTATCAGTTTCTATAATAGATGATTCCACTGGATTGTCTCAAGCCACTTCTGTATTCAAAGTATTGAAAAATGGAACTTGAAGCAAAATGTCTTTTGGAGTATCATTTGATACCACTGCATCCAATTCAGGATGAATGAAAGGTTCCTGTAAGTTACTTGAAGAACTTTTGCAAAAGAAATTGATTTGGTAGCATGCCGCCATCATGTGGCTGAAAGAGTTTTGTGTGCTGTGTATGAAACCATTTTGGCCCAAGTAATCTCCTGAGTTTGAGTTATTCAAAGAATTCGCGAGTCTAAATGAAGAAAATTAATAGAAATCTACATACAATGTTCTTGATGTTAATCAAGGTATCAAAGAGGCCTAAAGGAAGAATGTGTAGAATTTATGACCCAATGTTTAAGAAAATCTGACTGCTTTACACGTGATGACTATAAGGAAGTTGCTGAAAAAACTTTAATGCGTTTAGGAGAGGTTCCAGAGAAAACAGTCATTGGCGGAAACCTGGTGCAATGCACCGTGCCAGGTGGATGGCAATGATTTTGTATACAAATAAAAATGTATTGCTTTTGCCCACCAAGCATCATATGATGAATCTTGATTAATAAATTAAAGAGAATGTGTCTATTAAAGCATTAATTTATGGAAAATACTGGCTTTTATGTTCTAATTCACGAGATAGTCCAGCTAATGATCTGAAGTTTTATCATGATTTGGTGAATTACAAGAAGGAAGATAGGGGAAGTTGCAAATGCTGCTTTGAAATCTTTTGCCAATCATTACTGGTATTTGACGGAGGAAGTGTCCCTTGAGTTTCTTTGGATCGCTAAGTAATGATGAAAAAGATAAGATCGCAAAATCCTTAAAAAATATCCAGTTCCAGAAAATTATGTATGTGGGCAACCTGTTTTCCCCCATTTTAAAGGAAGACACAAAGCTTCATCAGCTAGTAGGTCCAATTTCATGGCATTTATTTCAATGCTGTGGGTCAAAACCAGACTCATGGAAAAGAAACCAGCATCAACATGGGAAGAGGTCGATGACACAACAAACTAAAAAACATTCTTTCATCTATTAGAGTAGTCAATGATACCGCTGAAAGAGGAATCAAATGGTTCAAGACTTTCATGACAAATGTCAAAATGAAGAAGAATTTCAAGGTCTTTTGCAAATTGTGGAAGAGAATAGAAGAACTAATTCCTGATCCTAGTAAAGAGACTCTTAAAGAATGAAACTCAGTAAAGAATAGTTCATTAACAGATAGATTAGGTATTTTTTTGCAGAGATTGTTTTAATTTAGAAGAGGCTGATTTTTTTTTGTTATAAATATACCATAAATGTCTTTTCTTATTTTTATGTTTAAAAAGCTCTTATATCAATGATTTCTAATTAGGAAACTTGTTTCTTTTTATTTTTTGAGGAAAGTGTTGAATAAAGAAAAAAAAAAACGATGGGACCTCACAACTATAGATAAAGTGTTAATTTTTAGCTTTATTTTATATATATATAGTTTTGAGGTTGTCCTCACTTTGTATAGGCTAGTTATAATAAAAACTAATTATGATTTGCATTATAACTAGCAAATACAAAGCCCATCGCCGCGAAGCTGCATTGAGGTGATGCTACAAAGGTGGCGGTAACACCTTATTTAAGAAGAAGGCACTGCAAGCAAAAAAAATTTTAATTTACATTTTTAAAAAATAAATGAAAATTTTCAAAATTAAGTCAATTTCTATTTTGATGAACTTTTCTGATAGAACGTTTGATTCTAAATCATGTTTATTCTATAACATTTTTCGATAAAGTTGATAGTGTTTGAGATATATGGGGTTTTTAGGAAAAGGGGATGCGCAAAATTTCAAGGGGGGGTGGGGGGGATTCAAAATTTGTCGGATTAGAAAATGCCTGTAAAATTCGTGTTTAGGACATCATTTGGCACAACATTAGACTCCTGGACCTTGACTTTTTGAAAATGACCCAAAAATGGTACACCCTAGCCTACATGGCTCTTAATCTGAAAGTTCTCGGTCAGAGTCTCGACTCAGGCTTCAGATTTCAGCGGTTAAGATGCATCTCCGTGGTTTATCCCATGATAATGGGATAATGTTTTGTATCCCAAGAAAAGCTGTAGGTTTCTAAACTGCTCGTACAATCGTCAAGGGGAAAATCGTCAAGGGGAAAAAAAATAATTTCAGGGCTGGGGGGTGCGGGGGGAGATGTTAAAAGTTAGATCCACCAGATGGTTAGTCAAGGATGAGTAAGTTAACAGGTTCAGTTAAACATAGATTAAGTTTATTTTTATAATTCTTCGAGTTTCGAAGATTATTTTGCAAAAGAAAATGCCCCTTATACAGTGTCCATAAATTATCTCTACAAATTAAAATAAATTTCAATTGACTTTCTAGAAATTATTTATGGACACCCTGTATAATGAGTGAATAATGACTAATTGTAATAATTTCAACTTACAAAATTTGTTTCGAATCCAAATTTACAAAAACTTGCAGATTTTTCCTTTTGCCTCATTTCTATGTGTACAGGGTGTACATACAGTTCAGCATCATAGAAATAAATTATAATCAATAAACTCTGCTCATGTTGCTGAACTTTATGGACACACTGTAAATGTCATTACTAAATAATATCAGAACCCGGTTTCGTATGTTTTTTCTTTGTGTTTGTTATTTTTCTCTAAAATTTTCGTGTATTTCGCAGTTTTTTCTGGGTTTTTTTTTTTTTTAAATCTGATCACATCACTCTTTGGTGATGTTTAATGTTACGTAACAAATGAATTGGCAGATGTTTAGAATTTAAATGGATTTCAAATTTTATTACGGCAAAAAATTTTCCCCAGTATATATATATATATATATATATATATATATATATATATATATATATATATATATATATATATATACTCCTTGTTCCATTTGAAGTAATCAGATAAGTAATTATATATATAATTATTAGTGTTAGTTGCGAAAAACATTTAATGCAATTTGAGAACGATATTTAAAAGGAATTCGTGATATAGGTTTTTTTTTCGAGAGAGAGATAACAAAGTTTTTTAAACATAAGTGCAAAGAACTAATAAGTTCATCGTTCAAGGGTTCAGTGAACGACTTGACGTCATTTCTGATAAGTATTTATGCGACTTGCGTAGCCGCACAGAAGAGCGATGAGACTTTTATGTGATTATGTAATTTGGCGTATCGCGGAAAAACATATAAAAATAGCGGAGATAATGAAGGGCACAACGCCTTAAGATTTCATTCTTGAGCGAATTATTGGGATAATCTTCAAAGACACACGCAAAATTAAATCTTTTGCAGGCGTGCAATAAGGTTTTAGTTTGTCTGTCTTCACACATACACACTGTGTGTGTAATATTATATATATATATATATATATATACAACAGTGTATATATATTATATATATAATATATATATATATATATATATATTATATATACACAGACATGCAAGAAGTAAATAGACACCCTTAATTTTATGGTAAAATGTATGCATCCAAATTTTTTGCCATTATTATGACTAATATTCGTTTCCTACATTTCTATCCTTGAAGAAGGACTTATGCCAATATTCTCAAGTGGTCAAATTGAAAAAGACAGCTGCCTGTTCATGGAAGATGGAGCCCCATGCCACACTGCAAAAATGACGAAAGAATGGGAGGAGCGAAATGGTATCAAACGACTTCCTTGGCCGAGTCAGTCCCCTGACATGAACCCCATAGAACACGTGTGGGCAATACTAGACAAGACTTTACGTAAAAAGCCTAAAAAAACCAGCAACACGATCAGAATTGTTGAATCTTTTACGCCAAACATGGTTAGAAATACCTCAAGCTACAATTTCAGAACTCATTAAGTCTATGCCTGGGCGAGTTGCTGCTCTTAAAGCAGCTAAAGGAATGTCAACAAAGTATTAATAGCTAAACCTTAATTGTTCAAAAATGTATTGGTACTCTAATTTTCAAATAAAATTGTTACAGCAAAATCTGGGCTGTCTATTTACTTCTTACATGTCTCTGTATATATATATATATATATATATGTATATATATATTATATATTATATATAGAGAGAGAGAGAGAGAGAGAGGGAGAGAGAGAGAGAGAGAGAGAGAGAGAGAGAGACAGAGAGAGAGAGAGTGTGTGTGTGTGTCCCATGAAGATGTATACACTCCTTGAAGTTGAAAAATTTCCTTAGGGTGGGGCACGGGAACCAAGTGTTTTTGGAATAATCAGGAAAATGATATTTATTTTTGTAAAGAAAATATATTGGTAGAACAACATTCGTAAGAACATAGCATTTCATGTCATAATAATCATGTACCGAAAATTATATCTGGCATATGATGTCTTGGCCGTCGACGCATTGGTTGAGGGCGTTTACGAAAATTGGCCTCCACTCTTCCCAGCAGGTCTCTGTTGATTTGGATGATTTGTTGACGGATCGCTTCCTTCAATGCATCTAATGTACGGGGCTTGTCCTCGTAGACACGTGACTTGAGGTACCCCCATAGAAAGAAGTCAATGTGGACAAGTCAGGGGACCGAGGGGGCCATGCAAGTCACCAAATCTCGAAATGAGGGTTGGGAAACAGGGGGCGAAGAACAGCCATTGACGCTCTGGCGGTGTGTGGCGTGGCCCCATCTTGCTGAAACCACTAACAGTACGTTGCTGATTCCGAGTGCAGCTGAATGTCTCCGAGCAGAGCGGCCTGGGCTTTGCAACATCGCTTGTCTGACCTTTTCAACGTTCTCTGGAGTACGCACAGTGCGTTGCGGCCCCTTCGGTTTTGTTTTCATTATTGAGCCTCCGTTCGAAGATTGTTAACCCAACGTAAGATTGTGTCACGAGCGGGAACAGAGTCATTTCGATGAATGTTGAATCTGCGGCGAAACGCCGCTGAACTGCTGTCACTGACTCGCCACTCCTAACAAAATGATCATACGCGAACATGCGGGTGTTCTAACGTCCACTGCTCCATGATGGCACCTGAAAGATAAAGGTGAGTGTTAGTTAAAGTTAAATGCTATGAACCCAGGAATGGAATGCTACCTACCGCACGCCCCTCCCATTCCTAATGGCCGATTACTAGCTATTCAAAAAACACTTGATTCCCGTGCCCCACCCTATATATTCACATATTTGATATCAGTAAAGTTCACTGTGGAGCTGAAACGTCACTTTTATTTTATGGGAGAAATAGGCCACGGACAGGCTAGGTCCTTTTTGTTTATAGGTAAAAAGGCTTAGCCTATCAGTACCCTATTTAAAATGGCGGAATCCCGTTTGACGTTCGAACAACGGAAGCAGATATTGAAGTGGTATTTCAAAACCGAAAATATTAGCGAGGTACAGAGATATTGGATATGTGAATTTGCCACTACACCACGTACACGTTTGACTATTTCAAGATTACGTGACAAATTTGAATGAGATGGCACTGTGCAAGACGTGTGCAAAGAACTTTCAGGAACACCTCGAACATCGACTTGTGAAGATAACAAGGAAAATGTTCTTCAAATGATTACCAATACGCCGAAAAAATGTCAGACAGTATACACAGTGTAAACAAGTCTACACAGGATACTTAAATCTGCCAAGTTTAAGGCATATGTGCTGCAACTACTGCACGCCATCAACAAAAACGATCTAGACCGGCGAGTTGAATTTTGCGAGGGTTCTCACGCAGATATCTTGAAGATGAGCACTTTCCTGACACAATTGTATGGTCTGATGAAGCAACGTTTAAGCTAAACGGAACGCTGAATCAGCATAACAGTATTTACAGGGCTTCCGAGAATCCACATATTTCTGCGAAAAGGGCAGTGAACCGACCGGGAATGACAGCGTGGCGTGGTGTAGAGTTTCATCCAGAGGACTTGTTGGCCCTATTTTCTTATATAGGACAGTCACCGCCCCTATGTATCTCGACATGCTACGTGAATCAGCCATGCCTACTATCCATCAGCAGTACGGCGAGGATGATTTCTACTTTCAACAAGATGGAGCACCACCTCATTACCATTGCGCTGTTAGGATATACCTCGATGCCCACTTACCTGGCAGATGGATTGGACGAAGAGGACGTAAGGAGTTTCCATCCCGATCACCTGATTTAACACCTTTAGATGTTTTTCTGTGGGGTAAATTAAAGCATGAAGTGTTTGCAAGAAATCCAAATACACTTGAAGAGCTACGACATGAGATTGAAGAGGCTTGCAGAAATATTTCACCGGAAATTTGTACATATATATGTAGGTCTGTTTTACGTCGTGCTCAGCAGTGCATAAATGCAACATTTTCGCCAATAAACTAGTTTATTAATATGCTTATTTTATTATCTTCCTTCAAAGTGATGTTTCAGCTTCACAGTGAACTTTACTGATATCACATATGTGAATAAATAAGGAAGTTATTCAACTTCAAGGAGTGTATACATCTTTATGGGACACTCTGTGTATATATATATATATATATACAGTATATATACAGAGCGTTAACAAAAGTACACAGGCACCTTCCGTTTTTCCACATTTTTTTATTTGAAAACAAAAATCAATAAATAATAGCAGATTTATTGAATCAGTATATTTACTGTAGAATGGCGCTGTTTTTCCATTATGTAAAGGTGACACACGTTCTCACATTCCATTCATGAGCTTTGCTATTTGTTCTTTAGGAATAAATAATCATTGTGGTATCTATTTACTTTTTGTCAACTCTCTCTCTCTCTCTCTCTCTCTCTCTCTCTCTATCTCTCTATATATATATATATATATATATATATATATGTTAGTGATGTAGGTCACATCCGCATCCGCATCCGCGGAACATCCGCACATTTTCTCGCATCCGCATCCGCGTCCGCATCCGCACTTTGGACTGCGGATGTCGTGCGGATGTGGACCGTTGAGATAAAACGTCATTAATAAGCGGAAATTATCAAATTCTACTATATTAATAGAACTAGTTCATTGTGCGCAAAAGTGATGCAAGCGACAAGACGAGAGGCTGTTCTTGTATGAAGTTACTCTCTTGCAACCTACTTAGATCCACGTTACAAAGCTAAGTTATTTTCACCTAGTACATTAGAACGAGTTAAATCATCACTTGGCAAAGCAGTTGAAGAGCTTCAATCTCTTGAATCTGTCGCTTCGCCACCCACCAAAAGAATAAAAGTTTCAGTGACAGAACCAACACCTTCAACAAGCAAATCTATCACAGAATCTGTCTCTCAGTTTCTTGAGTCAAGCAGCAATGACGAGACCTACGCGATGTCAAAAGATGTAGTAAAAATGATCGAGAGCTATCACCAAGAAAAACGCCTGGCTGCATGTGACAATCCTATTAGTTGGTGGAAAAATACGCAGAATATCTATCCATACTTGAGTAAACTTGCAAGGAAACATTTAGCCTGTCCTCCAACAAACGTACCAAGCGAGAGATTATTTAGCAGTGCTGGATTAATATATGATGAAAAGAGAAACAGACTGGCAGCAGAAAAGGCAGAAAAATTAATGTTCCTTAAGCATAACCTTCCTATAATTAAGTTTGAACATTAAACGATGAACATCTTAGTTTACTTTATTTAATTACTCATTTATAAATATGCCTAATAAAACTTTAAACTTAATATAAATAGTTATCAAGCTAATTAAAGATCTCTTTCTATAAGGGTGGAGGTTGGGGAAAGAGGTCGGTGGGGTGCATTTGAGTTGGGTTCACGTCCCGCATCCTGGTAACACAATTATGGTTTCTAATTGTGGCTGAAACTCAACAAAATATAACGAATTTATTTGCAGACGAATTCACTAATTGATTTCTATTAGTTAGATGCTTGATATTATTTTATATGTTCAGAGAAAAGTACAGCAATTATTGTACAATTAATCAATTATACTACATTACAGCTACAGCTCTCTATATATAATAACTTATTATATACGTTAAACACAACAAATCTCGAATATATCCTAAAAAATAACGAAAATGTAGACATCCGCATCCGCATCCGCGGATGTTGAAATCAAACATCCTCATCCGCATCCGCATCCGCGGATGTGAAAAAAATGACATCCGCTACATCACTAATATATATATATATATGATGCAAACTCACAAGGAAAAAGGAAAATGATTCCAAGGCCTTTCCCTGACGAGGTATACTTCTGAATACACGAAAGACTTTGGAATAATTTTTCTTTTTCCTTGTGGGTTTGCATCATTCATTCATTTCACGTGTTTAATTGTGAAATTCATCCCATATATATATATATATATATATATATATATATATATATATATATATATTAGTGAAGTATCAGATTTCAGACATCCGCGGATGCGGATGTCAAACTTTGACATCCGTGCGGATGCGGATGCAGATGCGGATGTTCATGCATAAATTTGTCAGCTTGATAATATGACAGCTTAAATTCATACTTAATTTATTAATTGACTTTCGAGTTTTGGTTAGTTATAAATATTAGATATTAGATATTAGATAATATTATTTTGTAATTATCATTTTTTTACATACACTCTTTTTATGGACGAGTTTTCGCCACACAACTGTGTGTTACCAGGATGCGGGACGGGGACCCAACTCGTCTTGCATCCCACCAACCACTTTCCCCAACCACCACCCTTTAGAAAGTAGTGTGCTTATGACATTGTTATGTATTGTAGCATGAACAATTAATTATGCAAACACACAACAGACATTGCCAGTTACATTAAAGATCAAATGAAAGCTGCACAAGTTTCAGTATTTGAACTGAATGAAGGGCAAATTGTACTTCAAAAATAGCAATTTAGTAAATAGTGCACATCCGCAGCATCCGCATCCCGCAGGTGCGGATGCGGATGTAGATGCGGATGTGACATACATCACTAATATATATGTCGAGAGGGTTTCTTTGTGCAGCTCAAACGTAGGAGACGACGATGGACTCGAATTCCGGAGGTGGTCCCTTCGTTGGAGTCGGAGTTGTATCCGGAGGATGATTGACAACGTCACTCTTGGGTTACGAGAACTCCGAAGAAAAAACTCTTTTGGGGTCACGTTTCACGTCGACCCTAATGGACACACCAGACTCACACGCCTTGACGTGTATTTTGGTTTCTACTGACCGCTCGTACCTCGATTGGTTGTAAAGTTTCGGAAGGTTATCATCAAGTGCTTAACTGATTTCTTTTCACGAAGCACGGTGGAGACTTCGGGAGAAAACACTCTATGATGAGATATATATAAGTGTGTGATATATATATATGTATCTACATTGAGCTTCACGGTGAATGGAAACAACGACGTTTACTATTACAGGATTTTTATTAATTCACTTTAATTTCATACTCTTTCAATGGGAAAAATAAATTTGGTTAAATTTAAGAAGTGAAATTTAATTAATTCGCAAATGTGAAGCTTAATATAAAAATCTTAAAATTAGTTAAGAAGCATTATGAACAAATTACACTAAAGTACAATCTGCGGCAGTTTGATTTAAACGGGTTTAATTACTAATTAGATTAGGACGAGGTAGTGTCCCTGCGCAATTAATCACAGAGCCTGCGTGGTTGGAAGTAAGGAGAGAGCAAAGAACCTCGGTGCCGACGCTCTCAGGGTTTTTAAGACCTTGGGGTAGGCGGAGACGAGGTAAACTAAGGGTCACCCTCTTACGGGAGGAGTTTATCAGCAAGCGCCTATGATAATTCTTGACATTCAGATTTGGGCGGAGGTAGATTCAATTTACAGCCGCGATTGGGAAATTTTGACTCTGGGGAGTTCCGAGGATGAACCAATCAAGATTGAAATAGTTTCTGAGGAGTCTACATTTTTATTTTGATAATAAAGCATAATTGTAGTGCCTGGAGGCGCCAGAATGGCGGCGTTAAGGTAGGGTTAAGCCCCTACAAAAGGAAATCGGTTGGAAAGGAAATTATAGAGCGCAACTGAATTTTAAAGTCGAGAAAATCAGTTTAAGTGATTTTGTAGAATAGGATAAATACTGATCAGAGGCAGCTGAAATTTGAACTGTAACTGGGTTAGGATAAGGGAAGAGGGGCGGTATATAGGTTGACACAATTATGCTTTATCTATGGGAATGGTAAAAGAATTTTAGTAAAATTTAACTAATCAAAAAAATTAAGTGTTTATAGACGCTCGCCTTACATAGCGTGATGCTGACGGTGACGGAGGTGAGGGATCGAAGAATTCATGCGATGAGCATATTTTCATATACGTATCGCATTTAATGATTTATTTTGAAATTACAGGGAGGATTATTTGAGATTACATGGGATTACAAGGGGTTACTCCGGATTACATGGGGTTACTCGCATATGAAAAACTGCACACTCTGTGATGTCAGGACTAAGGAATTTTGGGTTTAACATTAGAACGCAATTCGTCAGAGACGAATTCGTTTTGGACCGTAGAGTTTTCTACTACGGGACATACATACATACATACATACATACATACACACACATTTATATGTCCGTAGTGGACAATTTTTTTGTTTTAATATAGAAAAATAAATAGCTTATTAAACTTTTAATAAAGTATACAACTACAGGTAAGTGGTTTTTTGAAAGTAGGTTTGGTTAGGTTAGAGTAATTACCTTAGAATTTTTTCTTTCCCATGTTAATAAGCTCTTTTAATACAGTCATCTTTAGTAATGCGTTAATTAAATTCCGGGTTTTTTTTATCTCTCGAAGAATTTTATGATATGTATAAAATTTCTCACATTTTCAAACGACATATTAACACCTTCCATAATACTATAATTAACTAGCGTAGACCTTGCGACTTGGAACGCACATCCATCACGTTTAAATTTGTTTACAGTTTAGGTTCATTTTTCAATGAATTTTAGTCGCAAAATATATATATAATATATATATAATATATATATATAAAGATTCCAATATTTATTTTCTTGAAATTGCTATTTTGTATTTCAGGAAACAGAATAAGGAAAATGGCTTGAATTTTAATCGGTAACTACAAGAAAACAATAAAGAGAAGCCCTTACAATAAGGAGAATAAATCAAAAATGACATACAAAAATGAACTATCCATTAATATATTTCGCAATAAATGGAAAATGAAATAGTGAAATTGATTTATTGAATAATATGCAACAAACAAAAGATCAAAATGTTTTTATTGCAATGTGTGTGTGTGTGTGTGTGTGTGTGTGTGTTGTGTGTGTGTGTGTGTATCATCACGATATTTTACAGTTTGGATTAAAAAATCAATATACTGTACAAGTTGCCTGAGCAATACAAAGGGGACAATTTCAATAAGGCTATACCGGTATATCATTGGAAATATAATTAAAAGACACGGTAACCGGGTCAAAACAATAAAATCAGTTAAAATTTCCGAATGAAAAGTTAAAAGTTTAAAAAAAACATTAAAACCTACGAAGCTTTTCAAAGCTTCATTCAGGGAGAGAGGAAGGTCAGGAAATTTCAAAGTACATCACACACCTGGTAAATGAAACTGCCTCAAGCTGCTCCGGAGAGACAGTCCTTTAGATCAGTGGTTCCCAAACCCATGGTCGCGACCCAAGTGAGGGTCGGGGAGGTGTTCCTGAGGGTCGCGGGACGGAAATTCTCAACGACTAATTCAATCAAACTATATGAATATAAACACAACGTATCAAAATGATTGGTCATTAACACTGCATGTACCAGCGTTTAGGGTCGCCAGGCCAGGACAATATTGTATTCAGGGTCGCCACCATAAAAGTTTGGGAACCACTGCTTTAGATAGATAAAGATTAGTTAAAGCGTCTAGGTGAAATGAACCGCCTTTGACATTAAAATTATCAATATTTCTAATTAAATTAGATTCGATCATGCCATAATTCACCGCATGTCCGTCTGTCCGTCTGTCTGTCTGTCTCTCTCCTTTTGAGGTCCAAACGGCTGGATCGATTTTCATGAAACTTGGTGACAACACCCTCTGGGATCCCTGGAGTGTTTTTAACTTTTTTTTTTCAGATCGGGGTTCCCCCAAAAAATTATCCCAATTTATCCCCTCAAAAAGTTTATATGCTAAAACACGAAGCATTTAAAATTCAAGATTTTGGCCCATTGGTTTTAGGATATGAAACTCAAAATTTTGATGATTGCTTTCTTTCGTGAATTTTTATCTACTGTCTTTTCTGGCTATTGGAAAAATATAAAATTTTATAGAAGCGTAGACTGGTGGCCTTCCCTGTCATTAAAGTATACGAGTAAATCAAGTCTCAACACGCTTCTACAGAGTTTCTTACACTTTCGTGGAATGAAGAAAATCAAGTTAGTCAATAAATTTAGAAAAGAATATAGCTATCATAATTTTTAGCTATGTGAAAAGTTGTATTTGAAATTTAACTGCTTCGTGAGCTTCAAGTAAAATCTGCGAAGCTACATTTAAAATTTAAGCGATTCGTGAGCTAAGTGTACTGTAAATGTTAATCTCTAACTCACTTAATTTTTTTTAAAATAATTTTCATTACATTTTATTGGTTGACTATTGTGTAGAAAAAAAAAAAAGGAATGTTCTGTAAACTTTAATCCAGACTTAGAATCTTACGGATTGAACTTGGCAAGAAAAATATTGTTTCCTAAACAATATTCTAGATTATAATACCAACACATATTAGTACCATGACTGTACAGTAAAAATTTATTGCCCGAAGGGTAATAACAGCCTTCCGCAGGAAATAGTAAAAATATCCCGCCCTTAGGGTGGTTTTTTTTTTTGGGGGGCTAGTTTTTTGGCTAGTTTAAAACACAATGTTTATGTAATGCGGAATTACTATGGGCGGTAATCAAACTTTATTTACTGTATGTTGATATAAACGACTTTTAAAAACAATAGTTTTACCGATATAACACTTGTCGCAATCCTTACAAGGGTCTTTATAAACTCCTAAGTTATAAAGTGGCTGTGTGATTGTTGCGCATCAAACTTCGGGTGGTACAAGACACTCTAGAAACCACGTTAATACCCCGAGGGAGACAATTACGGAAGGAATGAGTGTTAAAAGGAATTACCAAGACATCCTTAAAATCTTTGGCTATTTATTGTTTATTTTGAAGTCTTATGAATATTCATTAGCGACCTTTTTATGTCAGTGTTAGTCACCTTGTAGCTTTACAAACTTGTATCTTTATAGGCTCTGAAGATGGAAAAAGTGATTTTCGAAACGTCAGCAAATTAAGACGCTCAATATTATCTGGATGTATATGTTTTCCCTGGTGGTCCTCTTCCTTATAAGTACATTCATTATTTTATGTACACACACACACACACACATATATAGAAATACAGTGTATGGATAACCTGATATCTGTATATGCATATAGTACAGTCATCCCTCGTTATTGGCGGGGGATACGTGCCGAGAATTTCCGCGAATAACCAAACCAGCGAATACTCTTTACGGAATTACCAAGGTCCTACGAAAATTAAAAATAATTACCTAGATGGCATTTTAAACATGTGCGTAAGTAAATAATGAGCAGAATTGCATAAATAAATAACTGCAAGGTATTTTAAATATATTTATAGAATAATGAACAGAATTAAGTACACTGTATACATAAATAATAACAGAAAATATTTTAAACATGCATAAAAAGGACTACAGCAAGGGACAATCACCATGCCAAGGCGACGTTCAAGGGCCCCATTCGCTGATGATGATGAACATGATGGTGGTGAGGTTACTGCGCAGGTGCGTCTCCTACCTCGGGGGCGACAGGGGAGGGTGGTGGAGAGTCGTCTGCGGCAAGGCTGGAGGTTGTTTGTTTACGTTTAGGGGGCATAGGTCACTGTTATAATGCGAAAAATAATACGGACACAGACAAGGCACGCTTACTCGGTCGTGGCGCGGCGCGAACTGAGGCCGAGTAAGCGTGGGGAAGGAGCGCGGGAACTTCCGCAGTCATAGAGCCACCTAGCGGGATGCTGTGGCGTGGTGCAAACTTTCGAGGCAAAAATCGGCGAATAGTCGAAACCGCGAGTAAAAAATCCGCGAATAACGAGGGGTAACTGTACAAAAGTAATGGATATGCAATAGACGTAGTTCGGATACCAAGAGTTCAATATATAATTAGACAAAATATTTTTTACATAGTGTATATTAATGAAAGTAATCCTGAACAACCAAATTAAGTTTAGCCAATTGAACTAGTAATTTAATTAATTATTATCGGATGTATTATTAATTATTATTCTTAATTACAGTACTCAGTTATCTGTGATTGAGAGGCGGTCCATGATCAAAGATAACATGATTTCACGGTTAACTCAGTATAACCCGCCGGTGGATGGGTAGTGTAGCCGCTGCTGCCCGCCACTATTGACTGGCCTATCTCGCGCGTCACCACCACACAGTATTATTCTATTACAATATAATATATATTTAAGTAGTTTGTACTCACTAGAAGATGTGAAGAGCATCCGCTCCCGAAGATTGTAAACCCTCCGTTTGCTAATATTGCGAGCCGCGGCTGTGAACACCGCGCCAAATTACGATTAACTCGGTGTCACGATAACGGATAAATGCACGATTGTCACAATGAGTAAATCACGTTTAACTCGATTCACGAGCGAGTGAGTCATGGATAGCCGCGTGACTACTGTATTTGTGAAACTACAGGGTGTCCCATAAGTCTGGAACCATAGGATAAAATAAGTAATTCATGTTTTTCCGTTTATGCAAGTGCCCATGATGTTTTTGAGTAAGGAAGAACGCATCCAGGTAATTCTGCTCGTAGGAAATCGGAGTCAGAGAAAGGTCGCTGAGGAATTTAACAGATTGCATCCGGACCGCGCGCCGATAACACACAGCTGTGTCGGCAAACTTGTAGCAAAGTTCAGGGAAACGGGATCCATAGGAGATAAACCACGTAATGGACCTCCGAGGACATCCACCGACGATGACACAGCCGCTACCATCCTCGCTCATTTCACAAACAGTCCCCAAAAGTCTTGTCGGCGTTTTTATTGCGGTTTTTATCATTTTGCCCTATGGTTCCAGACTTACGGGACACCCTGTAGAAGAATATACGTTCTCAGTCATTGTTTATGTTTATGATTTAGTTTTAAAGTTTTCGAATTAATTCTGGGAGACTTAATTATTTACATTTTTATGCGTAAGTCTGAACGCTGCTGCAAAAGCATATTCACAAGAAGAATATTAACTGGAGTATCTTGCATTAAATAATTTAATATTTACACCAATTTTGGTTTTATTTAATGTCTATTTACTAAAATTCCGCATACATATTTTTAGATAAATTTTAATATAAGATTGAGTTTCATCAATGAATATTTAAGCATTCCATCACTGGTCAAAATAGTTTGAACCGGTCTGTGATTGGTTAATTTGAAAATTAGGGAGAGCTAAAAAAAATCACTATTGGATGAGCAGAGATTATAAATTAACCAGGTATTTATTCTTAACAAAAGATTCGCTGACCACCCCTTTTGTAACCGCTATGTTACAGAGAGAGAGAGAGAGAGAGAGAGAGAGTTACACGCTAACAAAGAACCAAGATCCACTCTAACTAACCCAAGGAAACAGGGGAAAACAGAAAAAAACAAATGAAATAAAAATATGAAAAAACTTACACCATGCTTACACCTATAGACGTGTAAAACTTTCACACAGGAATACTAGTAGTAGTAGTAGCAAAGTATAGAAAATAGAAGGCTCTCCCTCCTCCGCCAGCCACTGCTGACAGAATATAGCTGTGAAAGATTTATGGGAAAGTAGGAAAAAGTATAATAAAAAGAGTAGCACATTGCCACATTGCGCTTGTTTCATTATCGCAGTCAGAATTTTACATTCATATAGGAACTAATTCTGTGACCATCTTCATTACTAATTGCGAGACTTTTTTATTTATTTAATTCCCTCAATATTTTGTTATGTTATTATGAGTGAAGTTTTTATAAGACTAACTCCAGTTTTAAATTCGATTTGTGATTTAATTGTGATAATGGTCAGGTCATCGATAATCTTTGGGGCCCTGCGGGGACATTGGCCAAGGGCCTCGCGATACCTTGATCCGACCCTGCTCCTACTACACTTATTGTAAAAGGGAACATCGCTATTTCTATATAAAGCTATAAAACTTTCTCTAAGTTACATATACATTATACACGATTTACCTAAAAAAAAGTACTAAAATCCTACACTGTACAGCTAGGGTGGTCCAAAAAATAAAATTTTGTAATTTTTTACCTCCACATGGCTGCTCCTGTTCTATATCTATCAAACATCTCCATGCCAAATTTCAGCCTAATTGAATGATATTTACTGGTCGCTATGAATTTCATTTTACTACTCATTTTCTAGTAGATTGATCTTCTGGGTTAAAAAATGAAAAAAACAAGGGCAAATATTAGTTTATTTGTTTGAAAATAGATTAAATCTCAAATAAAACAGCTTATTTTTTTTAGAAAACAGAATCATTTTTAAAGAGAACAGATTAATTTTTAAAGAACAAAATAATATGTTTGATAGAAAATTACATTTATCACTCGTTTATAATATACATCATTACTTAGATTAACGCTTCATCACTGACTCCTTCGAAGACGATGAGTAGTCTTGGCGATGTTTTGCTACTAATCGGAAGATGAATTGTTTTTGTTCTTCATCCTTCGTCAAAGATGTATTATATGCCTTGATAAGGGCGATACCCCTCTCCGCCGAATCATTGACAACTTTTAGGTTGATCGCTATGCGTCGAAACTCTTGAAAGCAATCATCCTCCGTCCAGGAATTGGGATCGGTCCTCAGGAAGGTATCCTCCGCTGCCTTCCTTCCTTCTTTCTTTAACATATTGAAGATTTCCAGGTCCTTTTGGTGACCATTTCATACAAATTCAAATCTTCAATGTTTCCTTCAAGCTTCAATCGACGAGTAACAGTGGTATTCTCGTTACGTTGGAGTTTACGATCATTTTCCGTTTGGTCTCGGCATCGACTCTAGGATCGAAGGATGCAAGGCCGATGAGATGCTCTCCAAGATACCACAGGTGCCGTTGAAGAGTTGTGGATGCTGCTTTGGAAATGGTCTGATTTGTGTACTTTTACAAGATTTTAAGAAGCAGAATATCGTTGAAAGAGCGTTGATTCCGACGGCAGCCTCGTTCCAAAAACGTGCGTAGACTAAGGCGATAAACAGAGAGAGCTCGGTGATATTCTCCGTCTCACGTGCTGTCAGCTGTAGTTGATGCTTGAACAGATAAATTTTGAGGACGTAGATGGTCCTTGGCCATCCAGCATGCATAGTGAGTTGGTCCTGGAGCGCGGATTTTGACTTCTTTCTCATCACGGCACCCGAGGAAGGTGAGGCAGAGTGGTAGCAATTCCTTGTAGTCATCACGCGATTGTTTAGACTCCCGTGCCTTTGTGAAGTACTGGATCATTTCCTCTCTAAGCTGGAACATCTTTGGATCTCTGAATAGGTTGTTTGAAGCCTTCATGAAAGAATCCTTCTGAAGTGATAGCCATTTTCTCTGAAAACGTTTAAAGAGAGTCATTTCTGGGCCACCTGTGGGTCCAAGAAGTGCGTTGCAGGTGTTTCACAAGACGACTTCAAGGTTTGATGTCGACAAGCGATCCAGACAAGTTCCCTCCCTACTGCTTTTTCAATCATGGTACAGGCTCCCCTGTGAAGGCCAGTAGTAGACGCAGTTGTGTCAAATACGAGACCTTGGAATTCACCGCGAAGATTCCAGTCATCAATCATCGAAATGCAAGCCTTGGCCTGTTCTTCTCCTGTAGCTCGTTGTATTTTTGGTACGGCTAGGAGTTTTTCAATCCCATTTCCCGTAACGATTACCGCGGTTCGTTCGGCTGTTTCCTTCGCGCCGCTGATGTCGGGAAATAGTTTCTCACCCCAGTGAAGAAGGGGTCCTTTGACAGAAAACGAAGCTTGATCCTCTTTGGCTGCTGCCTGCCTTGCTTGCCTTCTTGAACGACGGATGGAGCTGCGTGAAAGAGTCATTGTAGAAATATCATAGCCCAGGGCTTGAGCGACTGATCCACCAACGAAGACTGCGCCTCGATCGGGAAGGTTGACGCGATCAAGAGCAGCAACCACATCTGGTGATGTGAAGATATTGTTTCGTTTCGGAGGATGAGAGTGTACATCTGCTCTTCCGGTCGAAGTCGACGGACGATAATCATCGTCTTCAGCGTTGAATTCTTCAGAGGATGAAGTGGATGTATTGGATGATTGAAGAGCAGCAGCTTCAGCCTGGAATGCAGCCGCTCTTTCTTTGTACCGTAGAGCTTTGTCAGCATCTTTCTCCTGTCGACATCTCTTGCGGTATTCCTTGGCAAAATTAATCTTGTCAGGGTCTGCCATACTGCAGGAAAAGGCGTCTTCTCATTGCATCATCTGGAATGGGCGGTCTTCTTCATTGTCTATCACCTTCAAGGCGTCCTTCGAGGCAACGTCGAAAAGCTCTGAGAGAGTTTCTTGGAACATGCTCTCTTTCACTCTGCAGTTTCGTAGCTGCGTCTTGCGGTTTTTCTTCAACGCAAGGAACACTTCATACAACTTTGACAGCTTCCTAACGCAGGAATCGACTCGGTGTGTCGGAATCCCTACTCTCTGCCATACTTGCAGGGCCTCTTTGCAGGCCAAGTTGTAGCTCTCTTTCAAGGTCTTGGACTGTTCATGGTGGTGAAACTGAATCAAACGAAGCACATCACCACATGTGGGTAGCCTTACAGTTGATAACTCGTTGCTGGGATTTCCTAGAACCCACGTTTCTGCAGATGAGCGAGTACTTCTAGCCATAACCTCCAAAATGAGAGAAAATAATGCATTAATGTTTAGCGCCAAGGCACAATTATATAAGTGTTAAAGTAAAAAATTGCAAAGTCAAAATAGATAAAGTAAAAAAATTGGTTACAGTGGTTAGTGGTTGATGGGTAGGAAGATAGCCAAATTTGTAAAAATATATTTAAGAATAAATAAATAATAAACTTCAAGTGACATAAGATATATACCTTACAATTTTAATCACTTAATTTAATAGCAATCCTTACCGGTTATAAATTTGCATATAAATAACATAATTATATATATATATATATATATATAATATATATATATATATATATATATATATATATATACACAGGGTGTCCGAGAATTATCTGTACAATTTTTGGCTGTTATTAAAAGTCAACCATGAAGTGTAGAAATTCCAGTGTTGTCCCATTTTACAGAGAATCTCATTAAGTTTTTTCTGATACCAAGTTTTGACAAGTTTTTTAGAAATTCCAGTGTGTCCGAACATTATCTGTACAATTTCATCTTTTAATAAAATTCTTGATAACACACGTAAAATTCTTAAACAAGATTATTTAGAATCTGTATTTTCAAAAGTTTCTTTTATTAAAGTAACGTTGTTACAAACATTCGATATGTGCACCATTAGTGATTCGCAAAACATCCAATCGATACTCCAAATGTTGCCATGTACGCTGCAGCATATCCACATCAATTCGCTCAATAGCAGCTGTGATTCTTGCTTTTAAATCATCAATGTCTGTCACCCGCGTACATTTCTAAAAAACCTGTCAAAACGTAGTATCAGAAAAAACTTAATGAGATTCTCTGTAAAATGGGACAACACTGGAATTTCTACACTTCATGGTTGACTTTTAATAACAGCCAAAAATTGTACAGATAATTCTCGGACACCCTGTATATATATATACTGAATACATATAATACATATGAATTAATAATTAATATATATGAATTAATACATGAGATACTATTCCTAAGCTCTTGAAGTTTGAACGAACTTAAAACCGTCCTCCAACAAGTTTAAACTTGAAATGATGCATGAGTAAATGATTTGTCTGATTCACAAACAGCATTATACAAGACATCGAACAACTGCATCATCCTCTGAAAGGTGGGCAGAGTCAATGTGGCGTGACTGCCGCGTCCTCTAAAAATGAAGCGGGTAGAAAATGATTAGGTAATTAATTAGTTGAAAATGTGAAAATCATAGCGACCTCTTATTATGTACTGAATCGACAGATATTTTGCACAAAATCACTTCACATCTAAAGGAATAAGAGCAGCCATGTGGAGAGCATTTCCAACTATTTTGAAATTTTAGCGCAAATTTTGGACCACCCTACCTGAGTGTACACCCAAGTAGCATCCCTGAAATTGAAAATATTTATTCAGAGGTTTTTGCTTCCGAGAGATCTCATCAAGCTTCCTTTCTCCACCAATGGGGTATCATCTGAGAACTCCCGGTCCTCTCACACCAGACGCGACCAACGCCTTCTGTTACATTTACTGGTAAGGGGAACATTATTACTACTACTATTCTCTCCTAACCAGCTCTCCCTCAAGCAGTTCCCTTTTAATTATGAACAAGACCGGGAAGGAGTAAAAGAGAAAGAAAGAAGGAAGAAGAGGCGTGGCTTCCCAAAATATTTAATAAAGTTATTCGGAAGTTTTGACTCCCGAGAGTTCCCAGCCAATAAAGACGTAAATAAAAATTAAAAATAAAAAGTTTATCATTTCAGTACTTCTTGTGCTCTGATGGCAGACCCGACCAGCGTCTCCTACTACATTTACGATCAGAAGGAAACATCACCATACCCAACTCCATCTCAACGAACTCCCCTTATAACCCTCCCCCCTGTAGGCTAATTCGGAGGTTTTGACCCCAGAGCGTTCTTACAGTGACCAGTGCTCAATAACCAGGCCTGAACAACGCCTCCTACTACATTTTTTTTAAAATGCAGGAGGGAAAGGCCAAGGGCGGATGTCCGCAAAAGCGCCCCCCCTCCCATAGAAGACGAAGAGAGCCAAAATCAAGATCCAGGGTTTTCGAGATGCCTAGATACTCTGCGTTTGAAAGATTGGAGATCATAGACAGGGGGAAAGGTGGATTGACGAAGATTGCTCCAGAGTTCACTGGTAGAGTAGATGAAAGATTAAAAATACCGATCAACCCTTGCGTTAGAGAGCTGGACAGAAAGGGAATGAGAATGTGTCGAAAGTTTGGTGTTGCGTGCTCTCGTTAAAGGAGGAGGCATGCAGTTAGAGAGTTCGGAAAAGCAGTGTTCGTTATAATAGCGATATTAAAGAGAGAGTGAGGCAGCATTGCGGCAAAGAGAGAGGAATTGAAGACAGTCGGTAAGAGGCTGTGTGGGTTGAGCCACCCTATACATGAGAAGCATACTCCACAGCAGCGGATCCAGGGGGTGTCACCATGCGCATTGGACACCCCTATGATGGTTTAAAAAACAATTTTTTTACGTGTTCTAAGCTGACTGTCTAATACATGTGTAGAAACCGACCAGAATTCCTTTCCTCGCCGGTCGCAAACATCTGGGAATCATTAGAGACCGAAAAACACACGTGGGTTCTAGGAGAGAGAAGCAAACTGTGCTGGGTTTTTTTCTCAAAAAGGCCCGCGAAAAACTACGCGTCTTCCGAGCCTATATAAGCCCGAGTTCACTAAAAATCGCCCTCACTCTGCTCGTTACTCCTCCTCGTGAATCTCCCCTTTCACGTAGCGCCGTTCGATCTCAGACGGCCTCAGTCCTTCAAGCAACAGCTCACCAATACACAAAGCGAATCACTACTTGAGGCGACTTACAATTTCATCCCGCTGGAAGCAAACATCACTCTACCGGCGTCATCCTTCTGGCCCTGGCTTCACTCATCTTTCACCATAATTCGATCGGCGCCCTTTCAACAAGTCTATCAACCGGCCCTCAAAACAGCCTCCTGCCAGTAGGTCTATACGTCCTCAGACTGTCCACGTCGAAAACGCAGTACGGTCAACTTTCACGTAGGCCCTCGTCAGTCTTCAGAGTTATCCACGTCGAAACGCAGTACAGTCAACCTTCACGTAGGCCCTCGTCAGTCTTCAGAGTTATCTCCGTCGAAATCGCAGGTCGTTAAGCCTCTTGTAGGCCCTCACTCGGCCTACAGTGTTTTGTTACGTTGTGCTAGACTATTCAGGATTCAAAGCTGAAAAGTCCACAAACTCTGCCTAGTCGAGTAGGCCTAAAAGTGTACGCAAACAACCGGCAAGCTAACTTTCCTATTACGACTACAGTAGGCCTGTTCAATTATTTTACCGTTTCAACTATCTTACCGTATTTGTATCCACTTGTTTATGTGCTTTTTTATGCATTTTGTTTACTTGCCTAATCCGTTTAACTGTACCACACCGTACTTTCATTACCTCAGTTAGTATAGGCTTAATTACTTATTATTGTGTGTTCACTGACGCATATCTCATAAACCTACCTACATTAGTGTTTCTTGTCATAATTGTATTTACTTAACGCTTATACTGTGTAACCATTTCTTATCGCTAATCATCAGTCATTTGTAATATAGCAGATTTACCGTTATAGAATTTTTAATCACTGTCTGTGGACAAATAAGTCATTTATTTTTATAATTAAACACAAAACAACAAGGTAATTTCTCTCTCCTTATTAAATATTGTTTGTTTGGACTGTACCCCAAACTAGTGACCCCTAATTATTCATTTCAATTCAATTCATAAATTTTAGTAAGCCTACTTTCTAGGTTACTACAAATTGGTGATCCGTAGGCTACTACACATGTATATTACATGTATTTACACAAGTAACTAAGTATAATGTATATGACTTTATGAAGAAGATCTAATATATCCGTTTAATTTTCCATAACAAGCACTATATATATATATATATATATATATATATATATATATATATATATATACAGTTGTTAATTATGTTGATTTATGACACAGATATTTTCAATAAATGTTTTGTTCTTCATATACTTTTGTTTAATTCATGAAATTGAACTTTTTATGGATATGACAAATGGAGAATCATTGCAACAGAATCAAAGTTAATTGATATGATGGACTTAGAACAGGAGGAATCCTCGTACATTATCAGTTTTATCAAAATATTCTTGTAGACATAGCTTCCTTAGTGCAATGTACTCGTACATTAATTTAGAAAAAGATAAAAGAAATGGAAAGATGAATTGACGAAAAATTACCTCAGGATGGCTCTACAATGCAAGATTTTGCACCATTTTTACAAAAATTTTCAGGGGGAGCATGTCCCCGGACTCCCATAGCTTTTTTCGCGGCTTTGCCGCTGTTTCCATGTAGTAGTGAGACCCAGGAAAGATCACGAGAAAAGGAAACGTCAAGAATGTTAAGAGAAAAGGAAAGTTTGAGTTGTGTGTTATTGAAGGTAAGGGGATAGTCGTGTAGAAGAGTGTGACGAGTAGACAGATGGAGGAACTGAGTTTTTGAGACAGTGAAAGCCACAAACTTTTCTCTGCCACAGTCAGAGATAGCAGAAAGATCAGAGGTCAAGTGCTCCATACAAGCCCGCAACAAGGATCGGAGTACAAGGGTGGCAAGGAAGGGAACAGGGGGGGGGGCCGATCACTAATTGGGTCAGACACACTATAATAATAATAATAATAATAATAATAATAATAATGATAATAATAGCAATAATAATCGTTTCTATTATATCAGTTACATAATGTAATTACAGTAAATATACAGGGTGTTTCATAACATATGGGACGCACTTTCAGGATGGATTCAGGATCTGAAAACATTAAAAAAGTTTATATAAACATATGCTCGAAATCGCTTTGTTTCCGAGTTACAGCCCGTTATGTGTTCCAGCAAGTATCCGCCTTACCTTTAAAGGAAGTGCTCAAAATGACCGCCTTGCGCTTGAATACAAACCTGAACACGCCTCGTCATGGACTGCCTGACGCGTTCAAACATTCCAGGTATTGCTCGGATTTTCTGGCATCCTTGTTCTACACGTTGGCGAAGCATTTCAACGTTGTCAATAGGTGTCACGTAAACGATGGATTTCAGATGACCCCACAGGTAAATATCGAGTGGATTCAGGTCCGGGGAGCGAGCAGGCACGGAATGGGTCCTCCACAACCTATCCATTTATCAGTGAAATGGTCATCCAAATAGTCTCTGGCTACTCGACTAAAATGAGGCGGAGCACCGTCATGCATAAACCACATACGACGTCGCACACCGAGAGGAACTTCATCTAGTAAATCGCTTAAATCATTCCTTAAAAAATTGGAATAGGATTCTCCTGTTAATCTTCTAGGTAAAACAAAAGGACCGATTAAGTTGTCAGCAATAAGTCCTGCCCATACATTGATACTAAATTGTGTGTTGGTGCCTTGACTGGATGATGGCATGCGGATTCTCTTCGGCCCAGTGATGAGTGTTGTGAAAATTGATCACGCCATTTCTTGCGAAGACAGCCTCATCATAAAACAACACGGACGACAGAAAAAGAGGATCGCGAGCACACTGTTCAAGGAACCAAGTACAAAAAGCCTCTCGTGGTGGGAAATCAGCTTCAGTAAGGCTATGTACTCTCTGAATGTGATATGGGTAAAGCTATTGTTCCCGTAAAATTCTCCACACAGTTGTGTATCTTACACCCTCTGCTGCTGCTATCCTTCGGGTGCTGACACCACGATGTTCCTCCACGCGATTCAGGACCCGCTCCTCCAACTCAACAGTTCTGGCGCTGATTGGTCTACCACCATCTGAAACTCGCTTGTTGAATGATCCTGTATCACCAAGACGCTCGTCTATTCTCTGAAAGGTTCTTATCTGGCAGACGGCGATTCGGAAACCTTTCCGCATACAGACGTCTTGCTGCGGCCGCATTACACTCGGCAACTCCATATATGGGATGCATTTCTGCCATTTCTCTGCTTGAATAAGCCTTCATTCTCACTTCAAAAGCACACTGTCACTGAATAGCACAAAAACTTTTAAGGTTTTTTTTTCACTGGACTGCACTTATTCACGATAAGAAGTTACGAATATGAACAGTGAAACACCGCGATGCACCTCTGACTGACTGATGGCTCCACACTCAACGATATTGAAACTGTCATAGAGTGTACGAACCATTACAATCGGCAAGGCCATACATGAAATAAGTCTCGTACACACTCACAAACATTGTTAGTAGCAGTGTTTGTAAACAGTTTGCAAAAAGAATTGCTGGAACACAAAACGGGCTGTAACTCGGAAACAAAGCGATTTCGGGTACATGTTTATATAGACTTTTTTTTATTGTTTTCAGGTCCTGAATCCATCCTACATGTTATGAAAGACCCTGTATACAATAAAATAAATACATATCGAATAGAAAAGAATTTAATGGGAAAAATTTTAATACAGCTAATATGGATAATAAATAATGACTTTATGTAAAACTACTTTTAAACAATTGCAATTAAAACAATTGCAAATTCCGCTGTTTTTTAGCAAATTTGCGCATAAATAAATTAATATTAATGCTCTTCGTGCGTTTGGCTTCAAAGGCAAGCATAGCAAGTTCTGCTTTCCGATCACTTGTCACCCTCTTGTCAAACTTGGCTGGCAGTCAGGGCTCCAGGGGTGGTGAGCCCTCTCTCGTCCCCCCGTAGTTGCGGGCCTGGCTTCATAGCCGCCCCACGCGAATCATGGAATAACTGTTGGGAGGGACGCTTTGGGAAGCGGGTGGAGAAGTGAAGAGTGGAATCATCGGCATAGGAATGAATAGAAGAGGAAGTGCGAATTGAAAGATCATTAATAAATAAAAGGATAAGAGTGGGTGACAGAACAGATCCCTGAGGAACACCACTGTTAATAGCTTTACGGGAAGAACAGTAGCCTTCTACAACTGCAGCTATAGCTCGGCCAGAAAGGAAATTAAAGATGAAAGCACATGTAAAAGGCTCGAAACCGAAGGAGGACAGTTTCGAAAATAAAGATTTGTGCCAAACTATCAAGAGCCTTTGATATGTCTAGCGCAATAGCAAAGGTTTCACCAAAATCCCAAAAGGAGAATAACCAAGAGTCAGAGAGATATGCAAGAAAATCGCCAGTAGAGCGTCCCTTGCGGAACCCATATTGATAATCTGAAAGAAGATTGTGAGAAGAGAGGCGTTTAAGAATCTTCCTCTTAAGGATATGTTAAAAAAAAATTTAGAAAGGTATGAAATCAAAGCAATTGGACGATAGTTGGAGGGTTGAAGCGGTCATCCTTCTTTGGACAGGCTGAATGAAGGCGAACTTCCAGCAGGAAGGAAAAGTACCACATGAAAGATAAAGACGAAAGAGTTTGCCTAGGCAAAGAACAACAGGAGGAACACCATCAGGACCGTAAGCCTTCCTAGAGTTGAACCCAGAGAAAAAAAGCTTGACAGAGTAAGAAGAAGGATGAGAGGTAAGAAATATATCTAGAATGTTGGGCCTATCTCCAAGGCGATCGGGAATGCGAGTAGGGTGCTGTACAATCAAGGTGTTCATTATCTGTGTTCAGCAAAGTTTTTGAAAAAATTTTAAAAAGTAGAATGCGATATTTAGAATCCTGCAATTTATTATCTCAAAATCAATATGGCTTCCGTAATAATAAAACAACGGAAATGGCTATTTTAAATCTTATGAAAAATGCAAATATAGCTAAAGAGAACAAAGAAATAATGATACCAATATTTATGGATTTGAGTAAGGCGTTTGATGTAACAGACCATAATATTCTACTTAATAAATTATATTGCTACGGCTTTAGAGGAGCAATCAGTGATTGGTTTAAAAGTTATTTGTCCAATAGATATCATTTTGTATCAGTAAATAAGGTTTGCTCAACTAAAGTGCTTGTCAAACATGGTGTGCCACAGGGCTCAGTTCTGCGTCCACTGTTATTTTTATTATATATAAATGACCTTCCACGTTCATCTAATATACCGAACATCATGATGTTTGCAGATGATACAACTGTCTTTTTCTTTCAAAGATGTTAATTTAGCTAAGAACATACAGTATAATTCAGAATTTATCAATGTAATGAAATGGTTGACCACCAATAAACTCTTCCTAAATACCAGTAAAACAAATTTCATGATTTTTACTAATAAAAGAAATGTATATCTTGATGAACTTAATGTTAATGAAATCGCCATAAAGGAGTGTATTGTAACAAAATTTCTAGGTGTAATGCAAGATAAGAATTTGCAATGGAGTGATCATGTAAATTATATCGCAAAAAAGATTTCAAGGAACGTTGCTATAATGTTTGAACTTAGAAATGTAGTTCTTAAACAGGTTTCATTGACTCTTTATCATACTCTTGTTCTTCTTTATATAACGTACTGCGCCCTTGTTTGGGGAAACTCCACTAACAACGCATTAAACGGTATCTTTGTCATCCAAAAAAGAGCAATAAGGTTATTATCTGATGCTGATTTCCTTGATCATTGTAGTGCATTATTTAAAGAGCTAAAACTACTAAAGTTCAATGATGTAATCAAACTGGCACATTTTATCTTTATTTACAAATGTAAGAACACAATCATTAATTTACAATTGGTAAATAGATATTTTGTAACTCATCAAGAAATCTACTCGTATCAGACCAGAAATAGATCAAAACTTGTTATACCTCACTTTAGATTGTCTTCATCTCAAAAACCACTCATTTTCATTGCATTGAAACTATGGAATGACTTAAATGCCGATATAAAAAATATTGTGAATGTAAATTTGTTTAAAACAAAGTTGAAATCCCGATTAATAATGGCATACCAATAAAAATCTAGGATTAATGTCCATTAATATTGTTTACTAATTATTAATTTCTCGTGTGTAATCTAGTAATAAAAACACATTTCTTGTGATTGTTCAGTTCTTATCTCTCATGTATAATATTGGTTTCTTTGTATGGTATTGGTATAATACCTTTAATGGTGACCTTGCATTTGTCATATCAATAATGATAATTTAACCCTTTCATACCCAAATTAAGTCGAAAAGTAAAAAAAAAATTGGGGTATAAAAATCGTTTAATTGGACCCAAAATAACTGAAAAATATATTTTACACAGTTTTATTGTTCATATTAATAAAATACGAAATGTGTTAAATTTCACACATTGGGAACTGGAAGGTCTAAAATTGCTTCCAAAGTTAACGATGAAAATTTCACACACTGGGCATTAAAGGGTTAAGATTATTACATACTTTAACTATTAATAATACTTATTTATTTATTTATTTATTATTAATTAATAATAACTAGCTGTTTATTTTCAATAAGAGCCCAGTAAAGCCTAAAGTTTAAGGGCCAAATTAAATAAAATAAATAGTCCAGCTTCACAATTATTTATGTTATTGTAAGTTGTAAAACCAATGTATTTATTTCATTATTAATAAAAAATTAATAAAGGTTATTCAATCTGCTTTAGGTCATTTAGGATAGAAAAGTTGTAAACTAGTTCAATAGCGATGTTAGTGAAGTGAGAGGAAAGCCAAAGATGGTGGTGAACATTGAAATCTCCTAAAATGGAGATTTCAGCAAAGGAAGAGCGGAAAAGAATGTATTCCACTTTGGAAGTGAGGTAGTCAAAGAATTTTGAATAATCAGCAGAATTAGAAGGTAAACAGCGCAGATGTTTTAGTTTGAGAGTGGCATGTAGGCCGTAGCCAGAGGGTATAGAATTCGGAAGATTCGAGTTCAGGAATACGAGAACAAGTTAGGTCATTGCGTACATATACGCAACATCCACCTTTGGAGTGAAATTAGTATAGAGAAAGTAAGAGGGTACAGAGAAGAGGTTGCTGTCACTCGTCCCAGACACCTGAGTTTCGGTGAGGAAAAGAAGATGAGGTTTAGAGGAGGAAAGGTGGTATTCAACAGATTGAAAATTTGAGAAAAGGCCACGAATGTTGCAGAAGTTTATGAAAAGTGAATCAGGCAGTGGCCCAGAACATCTCGAATGGGCAGTAGCAGATCCAGCCCCGCTGCCCGGTTCTGCGTTCCCGGTATCGGCAGCGGAGGAGCCAGAAATGGGGACATTTATGGTCATTTTCTCAGCGGACTCCGAGGCTCTTGAAGTTGATGCTATTCACTGCTTTTATCTCGGTACATAAACACCATGTATGTAAAGAGTAGCCATCCGCAGGTCGATCCTGAACCGTCGTTCAAACTCAACAAAAGTAACAAGTAAGTAAATTAATTAACTATTCGGAGGTTTTGACTCCAGAGAATTCCCACGAAGCTTCGTGTCCGTACAAATGGGGTATCATCTGAGAACTCCCAGTGCTCTGCAACCAGACCCTATCAGAGCCTCCTACTACATTTAAACCAAAAAGGAAAATCGGGCTACTCCCTATACTAACTGAAAAACACATCTCCAATTTACCCACGCTTCAATGCAAATTTATGCTACTGAAATACCTTTCCAACCTGTTCTGAACATATTAACTGAAATGTTCGCCACCTCTCGACTATTTTATAAGTGAAAAAGCCCCTCGCAGTGTTTGTCTCAAATTTTTGGCCCGTTATTTTAAAACCAATGTTTCTCGTAATGTTCCTGTCAACTAGGTAAAACAAATTCTCATAATAATTTACGTTTTCAAAACGATTTAAAATTTTGAACACCTGAATTAATTCGACTCTCGAAAGCCGAGTTTCAAGCGCATACAAATTCATCTCTTTGGGTCTGTCTTCATATGCTTTATCACGTAACGCTGGAATACGTTTTGTTGTACGGCGCTGAACCCTTTCCATCATTTCTATATCCTTACTCATATTGGGCGAACAAACCTGCACAACATAATCTAAATGAGGCGTAACAAGCTATTTGTACAACGCCAAAACAATATCTTTAGATTTATATTCAAAATTCCGAGAAATAAAACCCAAAACTCTATTGACTTTACCATTCGTGATTGAATATTGTTTTGAGAAATTCAAATCCTGAGTAATTAAATCCTTTCCCTCAGAGGCTTCGTTTAACACAGTATTTCCCATATTTCAGTTAAATTTACCGTTATGATAACCAATATTCACGACTTTACATTTATTTACGTTAAATTTCATTTACCACTTATTAGACCACTCTACAAATTATTAAGATTTCTCTGTAAACTCTCTGTATCTAGTACACTAATTGCTTTACCAGCAATTTTAGTGTATTTTTCTAGCAATTGTTTATGTGGAACTTTGTCAAATGGATTTTGAAAATCTAAATATATTATATTTGCCACTCTATTACAATCATAAATGTCATAAATGCCGATGATATCCTGAAAAATTTCTAATAAATTTGTTAGACAAGATTTTTTTCTACGAAACACACCATGTTGGCTTTATTTAATAAAGTTCTTGCTTTCCAAATGTTCGACTATACGATCTCGAATAACTGATTCTAGAACGCTTTCCAATAACAGAAGTAAGTTAAGAGAGAGAGAGAGAGAGAGAGAGAGAGAGAGAGAGAGAGAGAGAGAGAGAGAGAGAGAGAGAGAATTAAGACGGAAGGACAAAGAAAGATTAAAAATTTATGATAAACTAAATTCACTTTGAACTGATAAATATGAAAATATGAAAATAAAAAGGGAACATCCTCAACTCTAATATGAAATGTGCCAAAAACTGAATATACGCGTTATAATTTTCAAATTATAATACATGAGCTACTGTAAATTGTATAAATTTGTTAATTCTCTCTCTCTCTCTCTCTCTCTCTCTCTCTCTCTCTCTCTCTCTCTCTCTCACAAAATTTTCTTTACAATATATGCGAGTAGTTTTGCAAAATTAATACATTGACAAATTATAAATAAAAAACATTAAATAAATAAGACTTATGCTAGAGACAGGATAAGACATCTTGCCCTTGAATGGTCGTTCAACCCCGTTAAACGCTTGTAATGAAGTATTTTGAAGTGGATCCTTCGTTGTAAAGGAGAGGAATCGTATTGATGAGACAGCTTCTCTAATCCTTTGATGATTACCGAGGTAGAATTTCCTGGGATCAATGAAAGATCGTCTTCTTTGATCTTGAAAAGAAGAAAGTTGATCTGTAGTTGACATCGAAACTGTTTTTTTTTCAATATATATATATATATATATATATATATATATATATATATATATATATATATGAAAAGTAAATACTCCATGTACTGTATATTCAGGATAAACTATTTTTTAACGAGTGATTTTCCCACAAAACTGAATGCAGTCTCTTATTTCTCAGAATATGATATTATAAACACAAATGACTGAAATTTAAAAATAAATTATTTATACAATTGCATATTATAAAGGCATAAAATTAGGAATATATACATAGTTCTGTATGTAAATATTATACATACAGTTTATGAGTAGCATATTTTGTATGAATACTTGGATGGTGTATTGCAAAAAACAACAGTCTGTTTCTACAGAATACAACCTTGGTTAAAATAACCAAAGTAAATAGTTGACTATTTCATAACCTTAATGGTTTATTCAACCATTCCATGATTTCATTTATCATTTAAGTTATCTCATTTCATTCACATCTAAAATGGAATACATTCTATCCCACTCTCCTTTTGCTGAAATCTCCGTTTTAGGAGATTTTAATGTTCACTATCACCTTTGGCTTTCTTCCCATTTCACTAACACCCTTAGTGAACTAGCTTACAACTTCTCTATCTTGAATAACCTAGAGCGGATTGTACAGCACCCTACTCGTATCTCCGATTGTCTTGAAGATAGGCCCAACATTCTGGATTTATTTCTTACTACTCATCCTTCTTCTTACTCTGGCAAACTTTTTTCTTCATTGGGCTCCTCCGACCACAATCTACGTCTGTTTCCTGTCTTATCGCTCGAGTTCGGCCTTTGGATCTTCCCAAGAGCCTTTGGCACTTTGGCGTTGCTGATTGGGAGACCCTTAGGTAGTACTTCTAACCAACCTAACCTAACCAAACATAATTAACTTAATCTAGCCTAACGTAAACTAACTCAGCCTAATTTAACATATTATCAAGCTGTTCTTTCCTTAGGTCAAAGTTTTAATGCAAATTTTTTTGTAAACAGAAAAAGAAGTTCAAATATCCCAATAGTTTAGTATCTCACAAATCATAAAATTCATAAGCATGTAGATGGTACAAAATATTAAAGCCGAGCAACTTAAAACCTTCGTTAGTAAAAGTCTATTATTATCCTATCAAGATGCATCATGCCTAACTGGTATGACAAAACAACTTACAGTATCTAATGGATATTTTACTGAAAATTTAATGGCACTTACAGTATGTAGAAGTTAATGTGTCTAAGAGGCAAGATGCTTTTGAAGTGCCATTTGTGTATATTTGCAAATATAAAGTTTATGAGGCTTGTAAATCATCATCATAATGAACGCTCTTTTGAACATGGTTTTAAGATGGGATGCTGCTTAGTAATAAATTTTTAAAATTATTTAATAGCGTACATAATTTTTAAAGCATGCTTGACGTAAACACATTTACTCATATTTTAAGGTAAATGGTAATAAGTATATGAGTGATGAAAATTCTTCAAACGAAATAAAAGCAACTTATTGCTATTAATAATTTGCCCACAAGTCACATTGAGTTTACAGCAGTAGATACAGAAGGAGCTATCAGCTTAGATGATAATGGTGCTTATGATACTATAATTTTTTGTGAAGATAAAGGGAATGAACAATTAATGATGAATAATTATTTGCTAAACCTTTCCATGAATTTGGTACATAAATATAAGGTTAACATTTAGGCTCGTGATTATATCATGCAGGAGATGAGTTATATATCAAAAAAGTCTTTTGACCTTGCAAATAGAAATTATAGTAAAAACAATTATAATTACATGGCCTTACAGTGCTTAAGTTTTTTGAAGTTATTTAATGAGGGACAAATTTATCAAGACATTACCCCAGTATGTTAAATCTGTTTCTTATAAACTGACTTTGAATTCTAAGAAGTGTATGACATATCAGTATGTTCCAATTTTAGAGAAACTACAAGTGCTTTTGAATACCATATCTGTACAGCATTAGAAATGCATTAGAAAGCGTCGTCATTAGTGAAATGGGTACACATACCTCTTGGAATACATATCTTTAATGTTTTGGTTTAATATCTGACTGATTGAGTCTGTGGTCGTGTTCTGCATTCAATCTGCTTCGGTATTTGGATTTAATGTGAGTGATGAGAATACGGTTTCACAGAGGTATTTCGTGGAGAATGGCCTTGTCAGGAAAGTCGCAATTCGCGAGAAGTTTTTAAATTAAATACTCAAATTTTTCCCCCCTTCACTATTCCCTGAACCACAATTTGAGAATCGCTGCTGCAGAATATTTGTCTAAGATACGTTCGGTTACCTAAACAACCATGTGAGACAAAGTGAAGTAGGTAGGTTTGGGTTTTTCTGCTCGGTGCTGACTTAACTGATGGCCAAATATAATAAGTTCCGCAACTGTCAAATTGATCAACTTTTTCCTTCAGAAAAAAAATATAATTACTGTCACTCTGATCAACTTTTTCCTTCAGGAAAAAACTAATAATAACATGCTTTTCAGATTCAAGTAACAGCAGCATTGATGACAATATGAACATGTACAAGTTGGTCGGGAATATAGCCCTTCTCTTTTCATCAGAACGTGCAAGTGAAGTGATTGGAAATGAAGCTGCGAGTTACTCTTCATTGTTCCGTAAATTTTTGAACATGGTTTTTTAATACTGTATAATTGTATATAGAAACTAATCTGTTCACTGTATTAGTCCTTGCGTCCCATTAATTTCAGACATCTTTAGTTCATTGTTACTTGTGACAAGTTGTTGTTGAATTTCCTAAGTTACCAACTCTTTTTTATGATAAAATTGAGACCTGAATTCCAATTTAAATAAGTTACAAACTAATGAAAGCCACTCCATTTTTTGGGGGGGAGTTACTCATTTCGGTGGTTATTGGTAACATCCATAATCCTATATTTCCCATCCAAAGCGGGGTCGGGTGGGAGTAAACCCTGAGGATCTCCCCAAACGAATGCTATAGAAGGGTGTCCTGTCCAGTCTTTCCCCAGGGGAATTGTTGCGTGATTAAATTTTAGTGATCAGTGAAAATTCCATGGATTTGTATGTTTTCTTACAAAAGCCAAATTTTTTGTTCCCCATTCTCCCAACCAAAATGAATCTGGGGCACCGATTGTTCAAGTTTCAGAGGACAAGGGAGATGTCATTCTAGTGGACGGTCAGCCATTTATGAAAGATGTTTCTCCAAAATATTCTGCCTTTTTGTGACTTGCACCATTTTATTTTTTTAAATTAAGGTACCCCAACAAATTCGGAGAACATGTAATTTGGTATTTGTTGTTGGTATGATTTGTTATCTGCAATCTTCCAAATCCTTCCAAATTCTCACAATCAAGTTCAAAAGCCATTAACATCTGAAACAGTTTAACTAATCTGCCAAATTAGGCCCATTCGAGGATTCTCTGGACATGTTAATGCCTCAGGTCTTTTATCAGTATTTTTGTTTTCAAATTGCAGTGTTTGTCGAACAAGTACAGTTTTATTTGAATTTGTGCAAACGTTTTTATTTAACACTCATTATGACTTGAAAGGAATAATGAGCAAGTTTTTATTACGGTTATTACTTTTATTTATCTTTTTGCAAATTTGCAAATAAGTATCATACTTTTTATTACTGTATATGGTCGTCTGAGACCATTTTGTTTCTACTTGCTGTTGGTTATTTCTTGAATGTTTTGTTTTAATTTTACAACTATAAAAACGACACCAAAGAAGCAATAGATTTAGTCTTTTTTTTTTTAAGATAAAGGCATAAATAGTTTTCAGGGTATCTCTTTGTTAAAAGCGAAGATAATTTATATATTCTGAAGTACAATTTATAAATTTTGCCCTTTTATTTCATTTTAATCACATATTTAGAAGAATTATGTAAATGTCTGTTGTTGAGTATGTCTTAACTGAATTCAATCAAATACTAAAGAATTAATAACTGAAAGTGCAGGTAACCTTTTTCTATTCATTTCTCCACATGCATGTTAAAAAAGTAAAGGGTAAATAAGCCAGAAAGCTCATTTCCCCACGATGTTGGGTTGCGTGTACCACAAGGGTCACCTTTAGCCCGAGTATCAATAGGGTAAGCGGCCAACTCAATCCAACTCAGGAGCGAGCTAGAGCCTTACAGCCCAGGGTCTGCCATCGTAATTACTCAAATACTGGAGAACCATTATTAAATGTAATGTAGAGTTGCGCTCATTATTCTTAGGACACTCTTGAGAACAGATATATATTTGTTGTGTGCACTACAAACGGTTGTAACATTTTATGAATGAAACTGGGGTTTAGTGAGTGAGCACTGATTGGTTGGCTGACTCATTGCTAAATGTCTTTAGAACATAATTATTTCTATTCATCACTCTGGTTTACAGATTACTAAGGTTTACATATTACGCTTAGATAAGACATATTGGTTGAATGCAACTTAACACGTAAATGGTAGTTGTCAGCTTAAAAGGAAGCCAATATATTGCATCGTCGTGTATCTCACACACTTGCAAGAGTATTACCCGAGTTTCTTATATTATGGTTTTACCTAAGGCGTCGTTAGAATTGTCAACTGAACAATAGATGAGCGAAAATATCCACTAGCCCATACGTCATTGTTTTCTACCAGGGTTCAGCGAAAAAACATTAAGGATTCTGATATGTTGTGTAATAAATATTTAACATAACATACTGGAGCCCAGTAGTTCAGTATATACAGACGGAACTAAGAATGGAAATAAAGGGGTATTTTGTAACAAGCAGTGAATAATGTATTATATTTGTTCCTAACGATATGTAACTGGTTTATTACATGGTTTTCCATCATTTTGCTTACAAAATGAAGGGGAATAGAATGGATCAACAATATCTGGGTTCCACAATATCTTACATGTTGAAAAACACTGCCACAGATCTATGCTAAACTTTGTAAGTATTTGATGGTCTGTGTAGCACAGCGGGTCCCAAAGTGGGGGTAATTTTCACATTTCTCAGGGGTAAAAAGGAATTCCTGAAAATTGTTTCTTTAGTGTTCGTTTTGTGAAAAAATTGTTTTTGCGAGTTAGACCGTTTAACTGTTTAGTCGTGGTCGCAGTGTTACAAAAGACGAACGGCTACACCACGAGGAGAATTATAGAGACTTTCCGAGACTGACATGGTGTGTTCATAGTAGCGCGTTGGATAAAGAAAAGCTAAAAATGTAATTTCTACCTACAAAACCTAGTTTAATCTAGATACTGTGTAGGCACTGTATGTCAAATCCACAATCAACATCGTTGTAAAGGACATTAAATGAATTAGCACATATTTAATACGCAGCCATGCTATCTAAAAAAGAGGCCATTCACTTATTGCGCCCTGAAAAACAGTGACTCACCTGAACTGAAAGTAGAATTCCTGAGGCAGGCTTTTCAGCAGTGATGGTCATAAAGAACAAACTGCGAAACCGGCTGCACATTGAAGGCGATTTACGCTGCGCCTTCAGCGAAATTGAACCCAGAATTCAGGCGTTAGTTCAGCAGAAACAGTTGCATCCCTCGCACTAGACTAGTAGTTGGTGGTGATGCGTTTTGCTTGCTTCCTATGTAATGTTGTAGCCATTCTTTGACCAATATCATATGTGTTTAACTTATAAATAAGGCACTGTATATATGGAAATATACGAGTATTATGTTTATAAAATTTGAATAATTATTCTCATGCTGAATAACATGAAGTGCCCTGTGCTCTTTGCAGGGGGATAATTTCCATTTGGCGATTAACCAAAAGGGGTAATCACAAAAAAAGTTTGAGAACCACTGGTGTAGCAACTTAATGACCACTTTCCAAACTGTTTCCGCATTCTAACAATTCCACCTGACTTTTAACATATCACGTGACACCACATGACGTCATGAAAGAGGTGTTAACAGGTATGGTGACTGAGAATAAGCTCACACTATTCCTGAATCTCATCGAAGCAACTACTCTGCAGAATGGATTATCATCACCAGAAAATTGCTGAAAGGGGAAGAATCATCGGCATGAAGGAGAGCGGGCTGTCTTTAACTCAAATTGCAAGAGAACTTGGAATTTCTAGGAACAATGTTTATATATGGCTGAAGAGGTGGCAAGAGGAAGGGAATCTACGAGATCACCGCAGAACGGGGAAACCTCGACTGACAACTGCTGCGGATGATCGGGAGACCTGTAATGTTGCCGAAGCCCAACCCTTTACCAATGATGTTGCCATAAATGAACAATTGCAGCTTGATGTTTCGGCAATGACAGTAAGGCGGCGGCTACATGAAACTGGGTTACATCATCGGACCCCGGCTATCAAGGAGAAGTTAAATCAGCAACATCGAGAAAATACACTTCGATTTGCTCAGCAACATTTGACAAAGGACTTAACTTTTGGAGCAGAGTGATATTTACCGACGAAAAAACCTTTTCCTCTACATCCCATGGCCGTCTTCATTGTTGGAGGAGGAATAATACTCGATATACTCACTCAAGAGCACATCTATGAGGAAGCACGTAGCGGTCATATCACCTGTAACATGTGGAGATGGCTTCATCTCTATGGTGTAGGAGAGCTCACCAAAATAGAAGGGAGGTTTACTGCAGACCAGTACATAGAACTTTTCAAAGAGGTTATGCTCCCTTCTGTGCGTGCATATGCTCTGCCATTTCCTGAGCGAATCATTTTTATGCAAGACAGGTCCCCAATTCACACAGCACGGATCGTCACACGCTGGTTCTCTGAGCAAAGAAATATCGACCTTCTGGATTGGCCAAGTAAGGGTTGTGATATGAATCCCATTGAGAATATATGGGCCACTATTGTAAATGTGTGGGAACCAGCTAAGGAACGAACAACGGACCAGCTTTTACAACACACATTTAGTGAGTGGGAGGTGCCGAGGAGGAATCAACAGCTGGTATATAATCATATTGCTTCTGTACAATATCGACTGCAGGAAATCATAGACAACAACAGTGGCTGGACAAGATATTAAATTTGTTGTGTTCATGTATAAAATATCTCTCAAATACAATGGTAATTATGAATGTGTAACACTTTTGCAAAATTGTCAAATATCATCGTTTAAATGGTTCTATGTTTATTGATATGAATTACTGTAATAGTTTTATTTTCTATAATTCTCTCCTTTGAGGTGAGAGACCGTCAAGAGTCACAGCTGCAGTGGTTCAACACTTAAGTTGTAACATGGAACTTATTATTACAAAACAATTATATGCATTTATGATGCTGCCTTAATACAAAACATTCTTTGTTTCTAAATAATATTTTTTTCAGTGACTGTTTATTACTATATCAGTGTTGCTGATCTAGAAATAGCATTTGCTCCGGATATAACAATGCTATACCAGTAGTATCCATTCAGCTGTCGTCCATTTGCCAATTGGAAGATATTCTAAGCAGTGACGTATGAAGCCTACAGATACCCATCAATCTGGTAATAGTATAATGTTATTAAAATTTAATATGCATCAAAACATTGTTTTTTCATTCATAAACCGCCTATATATGTATATATATATATATATATATATATATATATATATATATATATATATATATATATATATATATATATATATCAGGTTTTTGCTCTGTCTTTGTTATAACACAAAATAATACCTAAATCTATGTTCACTATTAAATGTAAATAAATAAATAAATAAATAAGTACAGGTGGAATGGGTGGTGCAAGTCGTGGAATTTGCTCAGGGTGCAATAATGCCTACCAACGGCTCTATTTTTATACATTGAAACGTCAGTTCGTTCAGGCTTACCTATACCATGAACACTGTCATCACGTTCGAAGGTTTTTTTTAAAGTTTTTACAAGACCATTTTTTATTCACTTCATTGACATCCCCCTTGTTAATATTTATCCCCTTCTTGAATTTATATTTAATTATTCATTTATGTTTCCTTAATAATATGTAAACTACAGGGTGATTCAGAAGTCAGGTTACATAGGGCTTTTCTGTTTCTTTGCAGGTAAATGAGTTATGAGATGTTATCGAAGGAGGAGCGCATTGATGTGATATTCTTAGCTGGCTGCACAAGTGCATTGCCGTTATCGGTGGCGATATCGAACATGTGATGTGACTCTTCCCCTGTATCATTACATAATACAATATTTCCCTATGTAACCTGACTTTTGAATCACCCTGTAGAGTGATGAATGGAAATAATTATGTTCTAAACACATTTAGCAATGAGTCAACCAACCAATCAGCACTCATTCACCCAGATTCATTCATAAAATGTTACAACCGTTAATAGTACACACAACAAATATATGCCAGGTGTCGTTATCTGTTCTCAAGAGTGTCCTAAGACTAATAGACTAATGAGCTCAATTGTTCATATTATAAATGGTTAATATTAATATTTCTAGGTTTCGTTCTTTGAACTATTGGTATACTGTACTATAAAATACCCTGCAAAAACCCTTTATGCTGTATACTATAGTTTCAGAAAACTGAGGAAAATTTGATAACTGAATCTGAAGTTTCACTAGGAAAAACTGATGTTAATATGTTCACCCAGGAATAAGTTTGATGATAAGTATTCTATCAAGCATCGAAGTTCGATAGAAATATTTCCATCACCCGAGGGGGCTTTTTCGATAAAACATTTTTTATCAGCTTCATGAAAATTCCAGTCTCAGTAATATAAGGCAGATATAAAAATTCTCGCCTTGTGCATGAATGGCATGATTTTCTGACAAGTGGGCGAGTGAGAACTCACATCTGAGGTCAGGTCACGTTACGGCTTTGATCTTAATTTAATACCTACAACCTACAGTTTTTTCTTTAAGAAGTGCGATGCTTAAAAACAAAACATTTCGCTTGAAATGAAAAATTTCCATAATAAATCTATTAACTTACGTTACAGTAATTGCAACCGTCATATCAAATTATAAGTGAAGTGAATATGTATTACGTTAAAGAACAACGTAAAACAATAAGATAGTAAAGCCAAGTCATGTCGGTCAAAACTTCCAACTAGTTAAATAAATTATCTAGTTAAAACCGCATATATTAAGGCAATTATCAAAGGTGATTAACGAGATTAACCCAATAAAAGGGAACCTTGGCCATAACCTAATTACGTGAACAATTAAAGCTGATTAATTGGTCGAAAGTAGTCATTAAAAAAAATTTACTACTGAGAAAATTCCTAAGTGAGCAATATCCTGGCAAACTTCCTTCGAGCACACTCCCGAAGATATTGAGGCGTCCCTTACTTCCTTTTGCAGTTTTAACGGAACTACGAATTTATTAATGAGCTGCAATAGCTATTCCACAAAGTCGGAGCGCCACACACACACACACACACACACACAGAAAAATTATATATATATATATATATATTATATATATATATATATATATGTGTGTGTGTGTGTGTGTATCATGCATTTGGTCTAGTCATGTACTTTTGTTTCCTTATCAGAATCGGTGTTAAGACGTCAGAAGAATAAAGAACAATTTGGAGTGAGAATTACTTGGTTAATTATTTAAATAATAAGAGAAAAATAACCGCCAAGTTTATGCGTGTTATTGGAAAAGTCTTTGGTAAAGAAAGAAAATTGTGATTAAAAATACAAAACATTTGTTCTTACCGGAAAGTAAAGCTTAAAACGAGTAAAAATAACCTATCGTAAATTCATACCAAAACAAACAGAAAACTGGAATTTTTAATATAGAGTGATTATCGTTTCCCGTAAGATCAATGAAGTTAAGCAAAGTTGAGTCTGTTCATTAGTTGGATGGGTGATCGTACTCTGCGTCCAGATTTCACGTTCAGCTACAGGTCTCTTATGTCATATGATACCCTTTGCTGTTAGCAAAATCACGCATATTTACTCTTTTTTTTTGTGTGTATTAAACGACATAAACTTTTATCGCTCCCACCCCCCTGTCATGCTTATTCCTTTAGCTATATGATGTACATTTTCGAAAAGAAGTTTGCCCAGAAACTTACAATTTCTTAAATTTCAAACATAAAACTCAATCATTACTAATTAAGGTTTTTTTATGTATTACTATCACTAAAATTAATAAAATATCAAGAGAACAGCATTGTTACCAATTAGTATTTTTTGTTGAAGAAATTTTATGTTCCTAGGCAAACTTCTTTTCCCGAAACTGTTAAAAATTTACAAAAAAAATTTTAGTATCGTAATTTGTTGTTGTCCTCGTCCGATTCCTGCTGAGATTCAAATTTTATTTGTTACTTTCTTTTGCATATTTTCTGTTGTGTAAATTTCGACTAAATAATAATAATAATAATAATAATAATAATAATAATAATAATAATAATAATAATATTGTATTTTCAAAAGGTTTCCAGATTCAAGTTTCTGAAAATCGTTGTTGCAAAGTAAGTTTTTTGTTTTGTTTTTTAGCATTGTTAACTGAACAGTCTAAAGTTGCTTTATTCAAATTGGAACTGGGTTACGTCTTAGCGATGTCTTAACACCATTTCCCGTAGATCAGCGAAATTAAACGACATTCGCTCTGGGTAGTAGTTGGACAGGAGGACCGTCCCCTGCATTCAAGATGATGTACGACCCTTAGATGGTTTAAATCCCACGTAAAGCTTTAGGTCTCGTTCGTCACATAACCTTTGCTGTTTCGATGGAGGTTAAACAACCCCGGAAACACTTACACAAATTGGACGAAACGTCTTAACTTTTTAGACAGAAGAATTAAATATTTTTTAATCTTTGAAAATACCCGACGTGAATCTCGAGTGTGGGTGCGAAACGTAGTTTGTTAGAAATTAAATTCGATTAAAAAAATACTGTGGTTTTGGTAAAGAATAGTTAATGTATTTGTTTATTTTTTCAGCCGATAACAAAGATTTAAAAACATAGAGAAGATTTCAGAACAATTGTATAGAGCAGTGGTCTCCAAACTTTTTTGATCACGCACCCTTTAATCAGCAAAAATATATAACACGCACCCCTAATGAACATGAAGAATATATATATATATATCCTTTCATTATTTACTAGTAAGTTAATAGTATACAACAGAAATACGATAGGGTGAAGATATATTTACCAATATAATTTAATGAGAACACTGTGGCTGACTGTGCTTCATAATTTCTGAAAATCTTGGTTTGACACTTTGTGATACAGCTATTCGAAAGTCCTGTTCCAAGTTCAGTTTATTTCGATTCTTGGTTTTAATACCTATCATAGCAGAAAAAGACACCTCACACAGATATGTAGATCAAAATGGAAGGAGCGCACCGTTCGCTGCGCTTACTAAATCTGGGTACTCATTTTTTAATCCAATCCACCAAATGTGCACAGTTTTCTGTTGAAATTCGGTTCGTAAACTTGTATCTTCCCTGATGTCAATCATCTGTTATTTTACAAAATAATGCGGCGATCTCGAATTGTGATATTTAGTTTGCTAAATTTTAATCGCAAGTAAGCGATATCGCGGATACTATCTCGCAAATTCCTAGGAATGATTGTGTGTTAGCGAGTATTTTCTTTCTCGGTCGTCTTCTTGAAATTCAAAAACTTTCTACGAAAAAAACAATGATAAATCAGAATCATCAAATTTTCTTCCGCACCCCCTAGATCGTCAGGCGCACCCCACTTTGGAGACCATTGGACTACAGAGGTCAATAATAATAATAATAATAATAATAATAATAATAATAATATATATATATATATATATATATATATGAACAAGCCATAACAGAAAGATTAGCGTGTAAACATTACCTTTTTCAATTTTTATTTCATTATGCTCAAATTCGTTTCAAAACCACCTTTGAACTTCCTTCATGAAAATGTTTTGAATTTTTTTTCTTTTTTTTTCTTTTTTTTTTCTTTTTCATCTCTGTTAAGACGTGATGTTTGTCATGCGCATTTTTAACGTCTTTTCTGAAACAGTTAATTATTCAGAAAAGAATGAAACGAAAGCAAATTTCGCTTCTTGAATTGCTAATGTCTTCCCTCTCCGAAAAGACGTCACGCGTGGATCTCATTTTGAACTGCAACGGAAACTGCTTTTCGCTTTATCACTTTTTGGGGGAAGTAAGGGAGGGTCGGAGGGATGGTTTGAAAAGGTGGGGTAGTGCGATGGGGGTTGTGGAGATGGTTGTAGAACCTGTAGGTGAAACATTGTTGAAACTAATGTTTGTTTGAAAGTTGTTTGACACGCACGCGCGCACACACACACACACACACACACACACATTCAGTTAATACAGGAAACTAATGTTCACTTGCGTAATTTATTATTTACATTTTACTTCGGAGATGGAGCCATTTGGTTCTTTATACAGATTAATTAACAACTGTACTTTTCATATCAATAATGATGTAAAGTTCATGTCCCCGTGTGTGTGTATATATATATATATATATATATATATATATTATATAATATATATATATATATATATATATAATCAGTTACTTTTACAAACTCTTTATCTTATTTGTAACATTGGGCGATTTCTGATTACCTTAAAACTTAATCCCTAATTAAGTGATTATCTGAATGTATTTGGTCCTTAACTGTAACCAAAAGTAAAAATGTTTTGTTCCCATTCTTCTCTATTATAGTTGAAGAGGTTAGTGTGGTTGTAACGAAACGTTCGCCTTTTCACTTGTTTAATTTTCTTGTAGGTATAACATTTCCACCGATAGATAGAGCGAGAGTTTGACAGACAGATCGATAGGTAATAGATAGATAGAGATTAATTGATAGGTATTCAGACCAGTAGATATATATATATATATATATATATATATATATATATATATATATATATAGAGAGAGAGAGAGAGAGAGGAGAGAGAGAGAGAGAGAGAGAGATAATGAGTCAGATAAACGGATATGTAGACAGGTAAGTAGATAGATAAATAGATTGATAGATAAATTAATAGATAAATAGACACATAGACTGTTAAACAGAATGATGGAAAAATTAACAGACAGATAAATAAATAGATGGACAAATAAATAGATAGACAGCTAGAAAGGTAGATAAGTAGGCTGATAAATAAATAAATAGACAGAGAGTTAAATGACAAAGCTATTAAAAACCCGTTTTTTTTATGCCAAATTTCCTGTATTCAGTTTCAAAATTTAAATGTTTCTAATTTAGTTTTAATTTTATGGCAAATACAGTTTTCTTTCTTTTAATTTATGGCAAATACAGTTTTCTTTCTTTTAATTTATGGCAAATACAGTTTTTTTTTCTTTTTCAAACGTGGACTTGAACTTTATTTATTATTTAATTATTTTTTTCTTATTTTTTCCTTTATTTTTTTCGTCTTTTCTTCCGGTTGCGCGCGTAAGTAAAATGGGATTTTAGGATCTCTTCAAGAGAGAACAAAAAAAAACGAGGGGTTTTTTTCATCGAAAGATTTTTTATGCCATTTTTTTGTTTGTTTGCTTTACTTTTTTTGTTTACATTGTTTCTGGTTGTTTGTTCTTGCTACGTTTTTTATGATAATATTTTTCTTGTTTGTAAATTAAATATTTCATTTATACTGTAAGTTTGCCTTCAGTGTCTTTATATCTTATTTTATTATTTTGTGTGTGTGTGTGTGTGTGTATGTGTCTCTGTGTGTGTGTGTGTGTGTGTATGTGTCTGTGTGTGTGTGTGTGTGTGTGTGTGTGTTTCTATTGATATAATCTGGATCAAATAAGAATGTATGTTGAATTCATACCGAAGGAGCTGAAAAGCGGTGAAAGAAAATTCTTTCTTTCTTAAGTTAACATTCGCATCAGGCCAATATTTTTGTTAAATTTAACAGAAAGAGATGATATCAACAAGCGTCTTTTATGATTTTCATTTTCATGCCATTTAAATTGTCCAGTCTTGGTTGATTATACGATTTGCTCAGATTCCTTGAAATCTTACGTTTGAGATGTTGACAACTTGAATGAATTCCTGTGCCTTCGTACGATCACTTCCCTTTCATGGAAACTCGAATTGAATAAGGTGAATGGAGAAGATAGTTTTAATGATTACATTTTTGTTAAAAACAAATTAGAAGTTTGATTCAATGAGATAAACTAATTTAGAAAATGTTATATTTTGATGATAGAAACTTTTATATTACTGATGCATTAATTTTTTTTAATAATTTTATGGTACTTGTGAGTTATCTGTCGCCACTTTTTAATATACCTATTGGTTATCTGTTTCCACTTTTTACTTGTGGGTCATTTATTTTTTAGTTAGGTTAGGTTAGGTTAGGTTAGTGTGTGGTTAGGTTAGGTTAGGTTAATGTGAGGTTAGGTTAGGTTAGGTTAGGTTAGAAGGAATAGTGGTTGAGATCGATGAGAGCCTGTTCACGAGGCGTAAAAACAATGCCGGACGCATTTTACCACAACAATGGATGTTCGGAGGAATTTGCCGTGAAACAAACGACTGCTTCATCGTTCAAGTTCCCAACCGCTCTGCTGCAATTCTCTTGGCTGCCATTGTGGAAAACATCGCCGAAGGTTCCATTATCTACTCCGACAGCTGGCGAGGATATAAGACCACCGACCTCCAGGAGGCTGGCTTCCAACATTTCAAGGTTAATCATCGATACAATTTCGTTGATGCAGATACCGGAGTCCACACTCAAAATATCGAACGCTTGTGGGGATCAGCAAAGTGGAGGAACAAGCGTCACCGAGGAACGGCCCGACACCATCTTAAGACCTACCTGGCCGAGTTCATGTGGAGGAGCAAGCTACCCGCTAGTGTCGACCCATTCGACGGCATCCTGGAGGCCATCGCCGCGTTCATGCCACCCGAATAATATGATTAATGTTTGTTATTTGAGAAATAAAAATAATTTAAGAAAAAAATAGTATATTTTTGTAAAAATGGCAACATGATAACACACATCTGTATTTGTGAAAAAGTTGGAAAATTAAATTAAAAAGTGGCGACAGATAACCCACAAGTACCAATTTGGTAATCAATCTTTTAAGTATAAATCTTATATAACTTGTAAAGGAATAAAATGATTGATACCTTTCATTTCAAGGCTAAAATGTTATAAATAAATCTGACGAATTTTCTGATAATAAGTAGGTAAAAAAATTGTTTTTCTGGAAGGGATGATTTTGTGAAGTCTTATTATGAGGGGGGGGGGGAGAGAGAGAGAGAACGTGCGTCCAGTTATTTAAATGGGCTATGAAACAGACAAGAAAATGAGAACAAACAGGAAATTTGAGAACGCTGAAAACTTTTAAAAAGAGAAATATGTTTAAAATTTGGTTAAATTCGATGTTGACACACACACACACACACACACACACACACACACACACACACACACATATATATATATATATATATATATATAATAATAATAATTACAAAAAGTATTGGGACTCCTTAACTAAAACAAAAGAAAGATAAATATTCACAATATATTTAATAGAGTGTAGTCCCACCCTTGGCCTTGGTGACAGACTCAATTTTCTCAGAAAAACCTTCCACCTATATTTGGTTGGTTTGGGGACGGATATTACACTATTCCTCCCACAGTACAGCGAAAGAAGTTGGCATTTGCTGTCAGTTTCTGATGCGCCGTTTAGTTCATGCCACAATTGTTCTGTGGGATTCAGATCAAGGCTCTGAGCAGGCCATGATATGTCAGAGTTATTCTGCTCGAATCGGTAGGTTACAATCCGGGGTCTTATGACAAGGAACGTTGGTACATGTACGATCCCTCACCAGTGCCGCCGAGAGCTGCCCCGGGCCCTGGGGAAGGATTGGTATGTGGGGCCCCCTGTTTACTCAGTATTTTATTATGAATGTTTTTTGTGTACATAACAAGCAAACTGATTATATGTCCAAGTCACTATTCAAAACATACAGTATGAATAAATAACTCAGAAAAAATGACCATTTTATTTTTCGAATCAATTATATTAATTCTATCACCATACAATTTACAAATGCAGTACCAGTCCATGCAGGAAAGACAATTGTTTACTGCAAGATTTTCATAATTAGAAGTGTATTTTCTTTGCCTTCTCTCCAGAAAGTGTAAATGATTCTGATGAAATTTAAAGTACGAGCTAACTGGCTTCAATTACATGGTTCCCAGATCTGTCAGTCGGTCTTGGGCATTGGTGGACCGCAGATAATGTTTATCTGTTCAGTTTGACTATGATAATCTCTATAAAATGTATGGTCATTAATATTTCCTCTGTTATTAATCAATTGCTTTATTAATATTTTTAGATTTTATTCCCCCCCCTCTTTCCGGGCCCCCTAGAGGTCCGGGCCCGGGGATTTATCCCGGCTTCCCCACCTCTCGGCGGCCCTGTCCCTCACCATCAAATTGCATCAATGGTGACATTGATGATTACACTTTTTTATAAAATGTTACAATACGCCCAGCATTCATTGTACCAGTTACAAACACTATTATCCATAGTCCAGACCATGTGAAACATGCCCACATCTTCACGCTTCCACCTCCATACTTCATGGTTTGAGCAATGCACTGAGGATCGAAGCGTTCTTCGGGCTATCAGCACATCTCGACTGACATCAGATGCAAACTATGTAGTGGGACTCATTACTCCACGTGACGTGTTTCCACTATTCGTTCTCGTTTCGATAAGCTTTTTTCCACTATAGTCGTCACTTTGCATTCAGAGCTGTGATGTGTATAGCTTGTGGGTAGCTGCCCTTTCATAGAATCCTTCTGCATGCACTTCCTTATGAATAGTAGATGCACTTGCTGAAAGACCTGTACACGCATGGACCTCCTGGGTGATGGATTTAGATTACACATCCGGTCCTTTCTCACCACACGTTTCAACGTTCGCCGCGCGCCCGATTTTTCATAATTTTTTACCCTCCTGGTCTGGGCAGCATACCAGCATACCACCGATGACTTAGGGAACTCTGAAGTCTTCGCACTCTTACACACAGTCATAACTGCGATATGAGGTCCAAATATCTCCTATACGTTCAAACTCAGTCAGTTTCGATCCGCTATACCCTTTCAACTGCCTGGTGCTGCCCTCTGCAAAGCAATTTATATCTGATACTCAAGATATGGAACCAACTTTTGGTATACAGATTTGATTTATCAATGCTAAATTGAATACATCCTTAATACATTCAAACAATCATCAATTGACGAGGGAAGTAATTGTTCATCTCTGAAGGATAAATCTGGAGCTATAAACTCATAAACTCATCGTCTGTAATTAGTGTTCAGTCATGTTTTCTTCAGCTTACTTGAGTATAGTTGAATATTGTTTTTTAAATGAGTCCAAAATTATTTAAATTTCAATGACCACAAACATGCATGGCTTCTTGACCAACTATTCGAGCAATATTGTTTCTTTTGTATTTAAAAAAGAAAGATTTTTCTCTGAATTCATAAAATCCTTATTTCGATATTCGACCTTCCTGGACATGACCAAAACATTTGATAAAGTAAATCGTAATATACTATGAGATAAAACTTTAGAAACAGGTGGTGTTCATTCATATATTTGATAAGAGGTGGGTGGGAAAGAGGAGTAAGATATGGTTGTATTCTACAGTGTCTCTAGAATGTTTAATTTGTGTGGGGATAATTTAACCACTAAGATAGCGCATAATCTGAGCTAAATGCTGACGACTTAGTATTCCTATGTTCACTCTTAGCCCTTGGTTTTGATGGTTTATTACATCACTTTTATGAAGGAACCTGCATATGAACTTGGACTGTAATTTGAAGCCACGAAAAGTTTGTATGGCCTTAGTTTTCACTCTGAACATATGGAATCACTTATCATTAGCTCTTCAAATATTTTTAAGTACAGGAAAGTAATGGAAAATATAGAGCTTAAAACTTATCTTGGATCACCTGAAGATCCGTCACTCCAGCCTTTTTTTAGTTAGCTTTATAAGGCTAACTAACGAAAATATCACGACTTAACCTAATCAATCGTTAGATCAACTGTACGTCCTTGACGATTGGTTAGATTAGGTCGTGATATTTTCGTTAGTTAGCCTTATAAAGCTAACTAAAAAAGGCTGGGGTGACGGATCTTCAGGTGATCCCTTATCTTTTAAAACAGACAAATTTTGATGCAATGAATCTGATATTATTTAAGTTTAAAACAAATTTCATAATTTTAATACACTTTTGGAGAAAATATTTTTCAAAACATTCCGAAAATGGAATTCAGCTCTTTCTTTTACAAAACTTGCCTTGTATTAGTAATAATTCACTCGATATTATTGTGAATGTATCCACATGGATTTTATTAGTAATTCATGAATCTATGAATTCACGAATGACACGAATTATATATTTATAAATGAAGAATATATGGCAGCATATCATTAATGCTCATGAAGCTGATAACAAAATTAATTAGTGGATCTGCTACTTCTAGTCAGATCGGCGAGTCCAACATTATGATCTTTCACTAAGAATTAAAATTTATGTTCCATTCAAAGACATTCGCTAAAAAATCAACTAATGGTATTAAAGTTTCGGATTTGCTATTATCGCGGTCGAATTGGTAGGTTCAACCCCATGAAACGTTTTGCTTTTCTCTTAAACATTAAACGATAATCTAACGCGCCCTAAACCATTCTATAATGGAAGTTGAATGCGTCAATTTTCGAATGATATGTTTCCATTATGGAATGAAGGAGAGCATTCCAAACAGAATTTGTGAGGATTCGTATTACGTGACAGGGAATAGAATGCGGCACAGACGTTCTAAATGATGTATAGTTTCTTCTTAGAGTGTAGCTACGTCCGTACTGATAAAAGATAAAAATTGGTTATCATAAAACAATCATGAAAATTTTCATCGTTTCCAAAAGAAAGTAATCACTGCGCTTATGAGCGTGCGGTACTCTTAACATTTGAAATTTTTAATATTAAATTATTCAAGGATCTCATCTGCATTTTAATTGACTTTCCGGGTGTGTATATATATAACGTTGAAGGATAAATATGCTCCCTTTTCAAGGCGTTCGTTTATTTTTTTCAGTGATGTTATGCCTTCAAAAATAAGTGTAAGTATCATACAAAGCTTCAAATTTATTTGATAATGACCTTCATGCAATTAAGCCAAGGTTTTGTTTTTATTTTATTAAAACATAATGAACTCATTCTAAGGGAGAGAGAGAGAGAGAGAGAGAGAGGAGAGAGAGAGAGAGAGAGAGAGAGAAGGAGAGAGAGTGTGGTCCCATAAAGTTCTTTTTATATTTTGCTGTTTATATTAAAAATTTTCTGAAGTAAAATGTTTTCTAAAATAATCCAAGTATATAGTAATATAAGTTTTAGTGTCTATTCTAAGTTATACATATCTGTATGGCGTGAGTGGAATATGTGCATGTGGAGGGACACTTACACAAAATCGGATCTATATAACTTGATTTCGCTTAACTAAACCAAAACGAAGTGATTGACAGAGAACCTTAAAAAGCCTATCCTGGTTTGACCTTGGCTTACTTGATCTAATCTGACCTAAACAAATTTTACTCTGTAGTTCTGCCCTGTCTGATTTCTCTCATGATCTCACATGTTGGAGGTTACTAAATATTTCGTGTATATATATGCACATACATATATATATATATATATATAGATATATATATATATATATATATATATATATATATATGTGTGTGTGTGTGTGTGTGAGTGAGAGCCATTTTCCGCAACCTCTTTCAGTGTGATTGCTGCTACTTACCGTATTTCGTTTCATCTGCGTCGGTAAAATGGTGTCCTTTCAAGGGGCCGTCGGAAAGAGATAAAAGTCGCAAGGTTGAGAGATCTGGGAAGTACGGTGGGTGTGATAGTACAGTTGTGCATGTATCGGCCAAACTCTGAGACACCATGGTGATGTGCGTGCTGACGCGTTGTCCTGAAGAACCAATTGCTCTGCCGCCACTTTTCAGGTCTCTTTTTATTGGTAGCTTGATATAAACGTCGCAACACATCTTTGTCGAGCTTTTGCGTAACATTCTTTCAGTCTGTATACGTGGCAGAATTGTTGCAATACACTTGTTGCAGTATTGTGAGAGTTTCTACGGGTGTTTTACCAAACTTCTGGGAAAATTTAACATTTGCGCTTTCCTCTAAATGCAATATTTTCACATTATAACCGGACGCATACTGATGCATTAACCTAGCGGCCATAAAATAAACTACTTGAACAAAATGAAGTGCGAGAATCCAGTGAATCTAGTCAGTCTAGAGCCAGTCGGGAAACCTTTTGAAACTACTACAGTACTTAACTTTAAATCTTGTACAGATTAATTTGTAATTTGTACAGGGTGTCCACAATGTCTTGTCACCCCATTAAAATATTAACTGATTATCCTTTGTCTTTCAGACCCATTTGAAATGCGTGATAGCAGCAACTATACGATTGAACAACGCATATTGGCTAGTACCTGGGTCCGTGAGGGACCACGTAATAGCGAAATCATTGAAAATACTAGTGCAGACTTCCAGGACCGATTCAGTCGTGCAGCTCCTCCAAAAAGGAGGTCGCTGGTCGCTCATGGGTCCAGGTCAATACTAGCGTTGTTCAATCGTATAGTTGCTGTTATCACGCATTTCAAATGGGTCTGAAACAAAAACGATAATCAGTCAGTACTTTACTAGGGCGACAAGACATTGTGGACACCCTGTACATGTATTTCACACTCGTAAATTCCTCACGATTTTAATTTTTTAGTGACTCACTGTCCTATACCATTAATTTCAAATTAAATTTACTTTTATGTGAATATAGTTTCATTCCCATTATATTTTAATTAATACAAAGGAATACAAAGAAATATAAAGGACACCAACCAAAGAGCAACAGGCCGGCTGGTCCCTACGAGGCTGTTAAGGAGGAAAGTTAAAAGATGGAAGAAAATTTAAAGACAAATGAAAATTTTGAAGCAAAGCGAACAAGAGAGGTTGAAAGAATGGAAGGAAATTTAGAGATAAGTGAAAATTTTAAAGGGGAACAGGAGAGAATCCGAATGAAAATTTTAAGATATTTTTATGGGTTAACAAAGGCTCCTAAGTGGGGGTTCAAGGCAAGCTAAGTATCCAGTCTCTTTTTAAAGGACTCGGTGCACTTTTAATTGCCATTATCAATATTTAATGATATCTTAATTGTTTGTATGGAACATTTTTAATTAATTGCTTTTAGTTCCTATGAGTTATCAGTGAGGAGGGCTAAAAACTGGCACATCACTTATGTCAAACGACCGTGGTCCATTGCGCTAACTCCCGGATTATCATTAACCAGCACCAGTGGAATTCGAACCCAGACCTCGGTGTCTTTACATCGCTTACAGGAAAACTGTGTTACCCACTTAGACACTGCCGTTGGCTTTAGCTCCTGTTATTCATAAAAGGTTTCCTTATGTTTAAAATGTTTTTTTTTATTTTACTGAAGTAGTCTTCAGAAGCTTAAGTTTTCGGGCCTTCAAATTTTACTTTTTAGATATTTCGTTTCGTAATATTATTGTACAGGGTGACCCATAAGTTCCAATCGGTTATAATTAAAGTGAACATACAAAAAAAATCAAACAAAGTAAAATGTTTATAATAAGTTTAGAAATGTTTATTAATTATTGAAAGTCCAAAATATAACCATTTCGACTAATATTCTTTCCTTTTGTTTTTAAAATCCGCTAAATGGATTTTCGCTTTAATTATAAACCACCCTTTATACTTCAAATACATATATTTTTAACTTTTTAGCAATTTCATTTTACATATTTACTGTATCCTTCCAAAATATATATAATAATAATGTAATATACTGGTATAATAATGTAGTACAAAGTTCACGATTAAAGCTTTAAATAATATATCTATCTCTGTTTCTATTTAAGGAGCTGGTATAATGGTGTGTAAAAGTGTAGTAGAGGAAATAAATGTCATGAAAATGAAATTGAATTTATTTACAGGGGATTTTTTTTTTTTTTTTTTTAGCTGAAACAACTTCCTCGTCTGGAAACAATACGAGACTTAATGATCGAAGAATTGAATACATTTCTTTAAATAAAACCACAATTTTAAATGTTTACAATGGCTTCCATTCCAAAATAAAAAATAGAAAAAAAATGGTTTCCAATTTTTATTATATATATATATATATATATATATATATAATATATATATATATATATATATATGTTGCAAACCACAAGGAAAAAGAAAAACGATTCCAAGGCCTTTCGTGTATTCAGAGCTACACCTCGTCAGGGAATGAAGAGAGAAGGCAAGATGCCCATAAATATATACAACGTAGCGGAAACCAAAACAATTAGCACATACTTAACAAGAGTTAATGAGAGGTAAAAGGAATTTTAACAAGATATTGTCAATTTTATACATTCCCGCACTGTTATTGAAATTGTTTTTAAAATGGATAAATGCACATTCTAGAATATTTCTTTTTATTATAGCTCTGTTTTCAACAAGTGCTTTAGAACTATCCCACTTGATGCTATGATTACATCTATACATATGGTTAAACAAAGCATTGGAATTATTAGCTGTTCTACACGCATATTTATGCTGTATTACTCTAATATCTAACGTTTTACCCGTTTGGCCTATATATACTGAGTTACATTGTGTACATCCGATCGAATACACACAACCAACAACATTATCCGGGGCTATTCTTTATTAGGCGTGATTTAACAGTATCATTATACTTAAAGATTACATTGATGCCAATTGCTTTAAGTAAAGTCGGAAGATATTGAAAATTAACATGGTAAGGTAGGCTAAGAATATTTTTACATTCAAATTCCTTTACAATTATATTATTATAATACCTATTCTTGGCTTTCCTAAGACAGTTATCTAAAAATGAAATAGGATAACATAATTTAGTACCAATATTCATGATATTGCATAACTCGGAATCTAAAAATTCAGGACTGACAACTCTCAATGCTCTAAGAAACATAGCAGAGAAAATATAGGATTTAAGCGAGGGATGATGGTCAGAATAAAAATGCACATAAGAGTTGTTATTAGTAGGCTTGCGATAGACTTCAAATTTGAACTGTGAACTTAATAGATGGGACTAAATTGTTTAGCCTACCAAGAAATAAGTCACCATCCAAATTATTAGGCCAAAGGCATAAAATATCATTTATATACCTGTACCAAACCAGGTTAAAATTAACAATCGTAGGCAAAATTCTACTTTCAAAAAATTCCATATATAAATTAGCTAGTACAGGTGAAAGGGGATTTCCCATCGCCAGCCAAACGACATAGCATAAAACTTATTTTCAAACTGAAATTTACAATCTTTGACACAAAGCTTAATTAACTCAATAAGAGTGTTGTGTTGAACAGGGAAAGAATATTCAGAGATCTTATCTTTTAAAAAATCACGTAGGTCATCAACAGGGACTTTTGTGAATAACAAGCATACATCAAAGCTTACCAATTTGAAATTAGGGTTAGCCGTTAGTTGACTCTATTTCTAAGTCACATATTGTAAATAGCATGGATCTTATTGACAAACTGAAGTTTCCTAATGGCCCTAATCATAGCATCAAGCGCTTGTTGATAACAGAGATATAACAGAAAGAAATATTCTAGAATGTGCATTTATTCATTTTAAAAACAATTTCAATAACAGTGCGGGAATGTATAAAATTGGCAATTAAAATTCCTTTTGCCTCTCATTAACTCTTGTTAAGTGTGTGCTAATTGTTTTGGTTTCTGCTACGTTGTATATATTTATGGGCATTTGCCTTCTCTCTTCATTCCCTGACGAAGTGTAGCTCTGAATACACGAAAGACCTTGGAATCGTTTTTCTTTTTCCTTGTGGGTTTGCAGCATTCATTCATTTCACGTGTTTAATTGTGAAATTCATCCTATATATATATATATACAATTCTCTATCATTTGACAGATTTATATACTATTAAATGCCCTATAATGCACTCACTATACTTTATGGCCATATGGCAAAAATTCATAAAGATAATGCCCCTCTATCTACTGTATATCCCTTTCAGCCTAACCTTATCTCGCGTTGCATCGTTCATTCTTCAACTTCCTGTCTGCCATCTCTGTCTTCCAGTTTTTTTACTTTTTTTATGCAAAACGTTCGAGTGATTTCATTGAAACAGAAAGAAAAAAATAATTGAAAATATGAGTTTCTTTCGGGGAAAAGTTATTAACTTTTTGACGTAGAATGCGTTCAGAAAGGCACAAGATTTCATTTAATTCACGTAGTTTGTTTTCGAACATGTATGACGCGTTTTAGTATGTATGATTATACGGATGTACGTATTATTCTGAGGACATACACGCCGAGAAAATACGCAAAGCGAAGACGCAGAGAAAAATAGGGAGTTTTCTTGGGGACAAATTGGAAACTACGCGTACATCATCTGGTAACAACCACTAACGTCATTGCCAGATTTGGCCAACGTCCTCAGAATCGTACATGTTTAAAAATTTTGTGCCGTTTGTATGCTTTTACGAGTGAAAAAGTGCTCTGCCAAGCACGAACAAGTTGAAACACAAGTATGGTCACTGGTCAGTGATGACTGTTTGTATTTTTATCGCTTTTAAATTAGTTTTTTATGAACATTTGTTATACTGTGACCAAATAGACATTTGGTAATAGAAATAACTGTAAATATTGAAGTAATGGACAAAATAAATTTTTCAATAGATTAATGTTCTATTTGATCTATTCAAATTTTAAAAAGTCCTCACTTGTATTGAATCGTGTTAAGTCCTCAACCTATGAAAGTTTTCTAGAATTTTATATTTAAACCGTTTTTATTTATAATGTTTTTGAATTTTAATCATATTTTGAGAACTCTTCTGCAAGAAATAAAAGAATGTCCCCAGTTACGACAAGTTTGCTTTGTTCCCAGATGTGTGTGTGTGTGTGTGTGTGTGTATGCAGTCTTATATACATGGTATTTGGATGGAGCCTCTCTAATTAATGCGTAGTATTAATATATTAACTCATTGTTTTTCAAACCTTTTCCTCGCAACGCAGTGGATCACAAGCTGTAAACACTACATGCATATCAGGTACGCTGTCGAGTCGGTTCTTTTCTCATGTTTTTAACCATGTCAAAGTCGAACAGAATACTAATCTTACTTAACACTGATCCAAAACGATGACAAATTTAATGACTTGTGGCGTGTTTTCAGTGTGCTATCACAGGTGAGTTGCAGCAGCTCGGGCTGGCAGCGGAGTATGCAGATAATTTTCAAATATTCAACGCCTTTCCAAACAAAAATGAAGCGGTTCGTTTTACGCACCAGTTTCAAATAACTATTTTATATTAATTTCAAATATATGTGTTGTATCAAAGAAAGAATTTTCTACACCTAGTGACCCAATGATTAATATTTTGTGACCCGTACTTTGAAAACCACTGTATTAACTTTTGAAATTAATTGAATTGAATAATCTTTACTGATAAAATAAATACAGTACTTTTACAATTTTTGTTTTTGTTTTAACATAAATAATTGTGAAATTTGACTATTTATTTAATTTAATTTGGTCCTTGTATTGAATCACACACACACACACACACACCACACACACACTATTTGAGCTTGGGAAATTTTACTGAAATAAATAGACGCACTACACTGCTTCAATTTTCCCCAATTCATCTCTTGTAGATGATTTGTTTCATGATTTCAATAATTTGTCACTTATTTTAAATTCGAATACAAATTGAAAAAGCAAGAGTAAAATCCAATTTGTGGAAGCTTCAGTTTATAATGATAATAATAATGATTTTTCTTTCCTTCTCTGTTTGTCGAAAGGCAGCCAATTTTAACATTTAGATTCGTTCCTTTTCTCCCTCACAATTCTCCTTATATGAAAAGATCGATTTTTCCGACTTTCGATAAAGAAATACAGAAAATCCTCGATAATTTTCAAAATATTGGTTATTCTTTACATTTTTCCTAAATCAATGTTATCTCCGAACTTAGAACATCTATACTCGTCGCGTGATGTTAGTGACAACATATGTACGGTTTTTGAAGAAAGTTCGACTAGAAAATATAAAGTTTCTAAAAAGCATGAAAACTTTCTAATAAATAATGATCGGATTTTGTTCCTCACATTTTATTAATGTCACCAAAAAATAATAAAATATCAATAAGAAATATTATTTTTCATGTTTTTTATAAATACTGTTTCTAGGCGAATTTTTTTCAGAAAGTATTAAGTAAAAAAACCTGTTTTAAACAAACCTATATTATAAATAGGTTCTTTTGCATTATCCTCCCAACACTAATTTTTTTATATAATGTTGGTTTGGTTTTGGTTATGGTACTTTATTTTCCTTCCATTATAAAAAAAATTAGTGTTGGTATTAGGTTAGGTTAGGTTAGGTTTGGTTAGGTTAGGTTACGGTAAAAACAGCCCGCCGCAGGCGTTAGCCGTTATAAAAAAAAATTAGTGTTGGGAGGATAATGCAAAAGTACCTATAAATATATTGATTCAATAAATGTTATTATTTATTAACTTTTATAATCATATCAAAAACTATGGAAAAACTGAAGGTGTCTATTCATTTTTGTCAATCCTCTGTATATGTAATGGCATACTTTTTAAATTTCATATGAACAAAATCAGTTTTTTACTCATAAACAAGTTGATACGCACTTCGATAGACCCATGCAGAACTATCTGATTCTTGTATTATACTCCATATGGTATGAATGGGAAAAGTAGTGAGGAAAGATGTACCATCGACTGCAAAAGTCAAAATACACTTAGTCGTAAAGTTAGTGATATTCAGCATATCCCGAGCGACTTTTGTTTCCACCTGAACATATTGGTAAGTCAGAGCGTAAGATTCGAATGATGGAATAGGTTACGTTTAGACTGTTATCACCATCAGTAGTATGAGGAGAGGGAATTGGGGGAAGAGGTGATGGGGGATGGAGGGGGTGAGGGGGAGTTCCAGTTGAATATAGAGTATATTTACCTAACCTAACCTATATATATAAGCTTGTAGCGGTTACCTATCCTAACCTAACCTAGAGGGCAGAACATCGACTGCACGTTGACACATGCATATACTCATAGGCTTAATAGAACTTTCGCAGCTGAAGCGTGTTCACACTTCACACCACCGATGTCTGCGAAAGAGTGACGATGATATGTGCTGTCTTCCTTGTAGGCAATTGTGGGCGGAGCCTAAATATATAGAATGTTTAAGATAATATATATATATTATATAATATATATATATATATATAATATATATATATATATATATTAACTTATAATAAGATGAAGAGAAGAAGTTTATTTATTTATGTATATGCATTTCATCGGTTTTAAAATCTTAAAAGATTTATTATCTTCCTTCACTCAAGTTAATCTTCTTTTAAAGCACCATAAGTAAATACGAGTGTTTAAGATAATATATATATATATATATATATATATATATATATATATGATACACACAGACCGTGCATGGAACAAGGAACTCTTCTGGGAAAATTAAATCCACTATAGTCCGAATAAGTAATGGTAAATGACAAACACTATAGTTTTTCTTTTTCATGATGTTAGCCCGACGTGGGCAACGGGTCACTCGCAAAGAGGTCCCAAAAATATAGCTTCCCTCACCAGTTATCTGCAAAGCAGATAGGATCCAGCTTTGGGACAGGATCTAGAGTTTAAAGCAGCCTAGCCCCGCTACATTTAGAACCGCAATATAAGCAAAAGACTCGTTGCATTCACGTCAGATTGAATACATCAAAGAAAAAGGGGTAACTATTATATTTTTAGCCGAAAACCAAAACTTAAACCTCAACTGGCAGAATTGAGCGTCCACTTTTCAAGGCACATATAGCAGATAGCTGGTGAGGGAAGCTATATTTTTGGGACCTCTTTGCGAGTGACCCGTTGCCTACGTCGAGCTAACATCATGAAAAAGAAAAAACTATAGTGTTTGTCATTTACCATTACTTATTCGGACTATAGTGGATTTAATTTTCCCAGAAGAGTTCCTTGCTCCATGCACGGTCTGTGTGTATCATAAAAAACCTCAGGGAACCATTCTGAGTTCATTCCCATATATATATATACATGGTCTAGCTTAATAAGATGAACACAAGAAGTTTTACTTATTTATATATATGATAGAACTCAATAATTTTCGGCCAGAAATAAGAAATTTAAATCCTTCTATCACACAAGTTAATTCTCTTAAAGCTTAATTATATATATCCGACGTCTACCTTCTCCGCCCACAACCAAGTTCAAATAGGAACACTTGGTTTTACCTGACACTTACTTTGAGCCCATCTTTAAAAACCTTTTATCGGACTATACTTATAAATAAGACGAAATATACCGAAGTTAATCTTCTTTAATCTCTCTCTCTCTCTCTCTCTCTCTCTCTCTCTCTCTCTCTTCTCTCTCTCTCTCTCTCTCTCTCTTTTGTTCACAGTTCGCCCTATAATATAGATTATTGGTAAGTTGAGACTAAATTAAGTAATTCTTATTCACTTGTAAAAATATGGTTACAGCTAGTAATGTCAGAGAACTCTATTACCATTCGAAACACGAGACACTCGTATTAAAATTCTTATCGATATTTAATTATTGTAATTGGACTAGCACTCCCCACAAAAGTAAAATTTGATGCTTTTACACCCCTCCTCGAATAAGATACAGCTTTTTTATTATATATCTAAAGTTTTTTGTAGAGTCGAAATCTTTACAAAAAAAGGAATAAGCGGGAGAAGGAAAGAAAAAATAATTTTCTTTATCAGGTAGGCTGTTTTTTCCCTCATTTCCCATTTAGAACGTTCTCTAAGTACGCACGATAATGATAATAATTTGAACCTGCGGAGACATTTACTTGATTTAAATATATGTCGCATTCACTGATCATTGTATGCAAACAGTTAGTTTCAGGATACATTGGATAATCATCTTCACAGTATGTCCCATCAGACTTTTGTATACTGATACTTTATATATTACTGCGATCGTAAAAGAATGAGCCTGCGCTGGGTATAACGAACTCTATAGGAGCGGTCCACAATCCATCTGTTTTGGAGAGGATTAATTGTGACCCATTCGGATTCCTCTATAGATGTCTGAGTTGGGTGGATGCTAAAAGGTAGAGTTCAGATTTACAGCACTCATCGCTATGCGGGTGGACTAGATGATCCATGTTGAAATGCTTGGAGAGATTACCTGACCATATCTTACACTGTACAAGAATAAATACTTATGAGCGGTAATTGTATTGTACAAGATTGGTGTTTATATGAGTTAAATAAGTTAACCGTAAGTTTCATACGTTTAGAGCATCTTTCTGATTTTTTAGAAGTCTTTCTTTTTTGTTTTACGCCTTGAGGATAACATCTTCTTCTACACTCGACGTTTCATTTTTCTTTTCCGTTTTTTAGACCCTTTACCGCGCATTCTCCTTTTCACAACCTTTTTAGCGTCTTTAGGCTTAACACCAGCCATCGCATCTTCAACCGTGTTAATGCCTGATTGCAGAACATTTTGACCTAGATATTTGGTAAGTAAGGGGACAACTGTTCGTATTATAAAAGAAAAGATCGACCCGAGTCCATTATCGCGTTGGTATCTCACACCATGGTACGCGACTGAAGTTTTTTGCATCATACTGTAACACGTCGAAAGTGAAGTTTCACTGTTAAGCTCCCGTAACCGAATGGATATTTTTCACCTAAAACCGTTCTTATATGTATAACAATACTGTTTAGTAGGTTAGAAGCAACTTTGACATAATGGGGATTATCATACGTTATACTCAAACTGTTTCCTTCGTTCTCAGGTATATGTAGGTGGTAGACAGATAGGCTCTGTCCTGCAGGGAAGTACCACCGGAAGAGGTAAAGTATAGATAAAGTATGATGGGATACCATGCTGCACTGTTTCTTGCTGTTTCTAGCTTTACCCACACTTGCAGGTTCCCCATCGAATCCTGCCCATTCTTCGTCCATACACTTATATACTAACATTCTAAAAAATATTTAATAGACCATCACAGGTTATGAACCCCAGTCCCCGGCAAGTGGGGTTGCAAAGACTCTCCGGGTATTCGGCTGCTTCCTCAGCAGAGAGAGTGGACTCTGCTGGCGGCAGTAATGGCTCCACTCAAGAATCGCATACTTCTTTAGGGTCTTCTCCGGGTGTCTGCACGGATCTTATAATAAATCATACAAATATTACAGGCTTAAATAGCAATTGCACATCGATCCATCATCATCTCTATACAAACAAACCACACAATCCTGGCGGAAACAAAAGTTGGTCCCCATACTTTTCTAGTCCACTTCAGACATCCAGTTATAATCTTCAGACCGGATTCAGGAGGAATAGTGGTGTCTGCTATTTTGCGAGAGAGCGGACCTCCCCATTTCTCGACTATATCAATATGAATCCCACTGTGTTGAATATAATATGTTATGAGAGTTCTCTTCAAGCCCGTAATATATTCCTTTGTTGCGTTTATAGGTCCCCCAATTCAGCCAATCTTCACCCATTTAATTTCTTGTCCCTTCAAATAGAACAGATAATTTCTACTAATTCCAATGCTGAAATAGTTATTGTAGGCGACTTTGATGTCCATAACCAAATGTAGCTAAGATACTCTGCAGGCACCTCTAGTGAGGGGCTGGAGGCAGTCCTTTTCTATAAAAAATAATTTAACTCAACTTGCCACATCTCCAACTAGAATTCCCGACCGTTCATCAGATAGTGCTCACCTCCTTGATTTATTTCTAGCCACTCACCCGTCACTAGGGGTTAAAACCGGTATTGAAATACCGGTATTAATACCGGTATTGAAGAAGTACAAATAATACCGATACCGATATTATAAGTTTTCGGTATTGACAAAAATTGCTATTGTAAAATTTAGGCAATTTAGTCCTCCGATGGGCAAATAAACTGTTTTTGGAGGATTCGGAGAAAAAAAAAGTTTCGGGGTATTTTGCAGTTAACCTCTTTTTTTCGTTTTCTATTCCTTTCTATCAAAGAAAACTATTTATTGCACTAGCTTTAAGAGTGATTCATTCAACTGTAGCCATTTCTTCAACAGAGTGGGAAATTATTGAAAACCTTTATGACACCTTACGTCCTGTTGAAATAATTCTTAAAGGGTTATGCTCGAAAGATGCATCACTCCTGACAGCTGAATCATCAATGAAATTTATTTCAAAGAAACTAGGAGAGAAAAATAATCCAATAGCAAAAGAGTTAAAAGATTGTCTTAGAAATCGTTACATTTCAAGAGACAGCAAGACATTGTAGGTTTAATCAAATATCTTCATAATCCCGAAGTTTAAAAGTTCAAGAAGAGGAAAGTTTTTCTGTTCCATCAAAATTAGTTCTCAAAAGAACTGCAGAAAGGCTCCATAAAAGACTTTTCCCTAAGAATGTGGTTGATTTGGAGATAGAAATGGAAGAACAGGAATTTCCATGTAACCCTGAAAATGTAGCTGCAAATAAGACTGAAGTGGAAGCAGATTCATTACTGAGTGAATACATGCAAGAAATGGACAAACTAGGAAAAGTGCCATCTAAAAAAATTCCATTGATTTTGATGTTACTAATGAATTTAAAAGCTTGGAAGTTACTTTACAGAGAAGTGAGAATTGAGAGAAGCTGTACAAGGCACTGCTTTCAATTAAACCTACAAGTGCAGAATCAGAAAGAGCCTTTTCTGCTGCAGGCCTATTTCTGACGAAACTGAGATCAAGTCTATCTGAACAATCCCTAGATGCTCTTTGTTTCCTCAAAGCATACTTTCAAAATCAAACTAAGAAATAAATATTTAGATACTAATAATTTCTATCTACCCCAGTAGTTGTATAATAATATGCTAAAAAAAAATTCAAATAATATTTTTATTACAATTTAGTAATTTACTGTATAAACTTTTTCGAATAGAATGCCATCTATTTGGAGTTGGGTCATTAATTTATAGTAAATATGGTGAGTACTGCAAGTCCCTCAGACTTGGGGAGGGTTGGTAGGGTGGCACCATAATAAATCAAAATAAATTATTTTTTTCTTAATACCGGTATCAATACCGGGATTAGCATAATTGCCTCCAAATACCGGTATTGAAAATTTTCGGTATTATGCAAGCACTACCCGTCACCTGGTTTCAAAGGAAATTCAGATCACTGCCTTATCTACCCCACCCGGCAAAAGGAGGACATTTCCTCCTCTTCAATCTCATGTCCTCTGTCCGGTAGGCATTTTAAATATGTTGATATTGTCCGGCTTTTTACTTAGATATGATCCAGACTCAAAAATGAGCTTCCCACAAGCTCAAACAACCAAATTAATACCTGACATGTCCTCCTATTGCCGAATGTCTGGTAACCCTAAGTGAGTGACAAAGGGTAACACTCCAGTTCAACAGGAAAGTAAATAAAAGTATTTGCAACTTAACCTATTTATTAACACTTTCTGTATATAAAATTATACATATACGAGTATGTATAAGTACTCAATATATTAATATAAATGAGTAATGATAAATTATTTTAGTAACAGTTTTTATACAATCATGCAAATGAGTAACAATAAACTGTTAAAGGAATGACTGGAATAATCCACTCACTTAAACAACAAAAGACCTCCTACTTTGATTATTACGGGAGGTAAATTTCACTTCACTCCAGTTGTTAGTGTTTAGCTTGATTCTATTAAGCTCCAGGCTTTGTTCTCTTACTACTCTTGAATTCTAAATTCTTAAATGCTAAGCTCTGGGTCTTGTTCCTACAAATAAAGAAAAGAAGCACACATTGAAGCAGCGATATAGGCTCATTACAAATACCATAACATCATATACGAGATCATTATTCCAGTAAAATCCAAAAATTAAAATACTAATAAGTATAAACTTAGTTTAACTTACCGTTAATAGGGAATTTCATGAATAGAATTACTAAATTATAAAGGAGTAACCCGTTTCATTTAATACTGCTACTTCTGATAATGATTTATAGTGTCTTCACTTTGACTTATTTCAATTATTTCTAATAATTGAAGGTTATCAATTATAGGATTATAGGATATAGAATATAGGATTCTGAAAAGAAAGGAAGCGCTTTTAATCATAATACCATTATTCTGCCAAATTAAAAAATTTACAACCTGACAGGAAAATGTTTTGTGGCGGAATATGGGCTGCTGTTCGAACGGTGCGGGATGAAATTTATTGGGATTTGCGCCTGTGATTGGCCCGCTCAGTGAGTGATATAGCAGTTGGATGTGTAAGAATTAATATTATTATATATATATATATATATATATATATATATATATATATATTACCAACACTGCCGATTCTCTTCGCTATTTCTTTATAAGTTTTCGTGTGACAACACTGTTCGCATACCTATTTATGTATTTATCTATCTATCTATCTATTTATTTATATATAATAATTATATACACGAGTGTGTGTGTGTGTGTATATATATATACACTGAAAATAACCACGAAAGAAAATTAAAACATGAAATTGTGCTCGAGCGTTTTCGCCTAATGACATTCTCAGGAACACTGAAGAGAGAACACTGAGATTGAGAAAGTATATACAGTTCATATAAAATAAAAAAAATGATATGATTATTGCAGAGAATATTGGAGGAGGAGCATACAATCCACGTGGTAAAGTTACTATAGTTTTAGCGCCTTGCCCTTCTTATCGAAATCTAATCTGAAAGAATTCAAAGTAAAGGATCGAGCGGAAAAAGGCCCTGGCTAAGGTTGAAATCGTAAGCTCAGGCCCGCTTCTAGCATTTTGGGGGCCCTAGACAAGATTTTGGGGGCCACCCAACCCCATTAGCTGATCACTTGCCAGATATGCATCAAAACATCTGCCTTATATACTGTACTTATAATGTGATATATATATATATATATAAATATAATTATATATATATGGAAAGCCCCACGTGCCATGCACAAAGTTCTTAACTTTTCCATCCATGAGGCAGCGCGATCATGCTCGTTTTTTTTTGCATATATATATATATATATATATATATATATGTGTGTGGTGTGTGTGTGTGTGTGTGTGTGTGTGTGTGTGGGGAGAGAGAGAGAGAGAGAGAGAGAGAGAGAGAGAGAGAGAGAGGCATAATAGGACAGAAAGCGAAATGGTTACTAACTTTTTTCACTTATTTTAAAGAATATGCCTATAACTAGCATTGCACACAACAAGCCAAATTTGCATTACAAAATGAAAATGTTAATTTTGGCAAGTTAGTGTTTCTTTTGTTGTAATTTTTAAACATAATTAACACTGCACACTTTAAACAAAAACATTTTTACATTTTAAAAAACATTTCACTCGATAAATACAAAGGTTGTTTCGAGTTCAATCCTTATCGTATCCTTGAGAAATTTTGTCTCCTACACTTTTTTGAAGCGGGGGCCTAGGCAGTCCCCTATTTCGCCTATTGGAAGAAACGGCCCTGCGTAAGCTGAATGATGGCAGACCCAAGAATGCTTCCATTAACAGTGTTGGTTGAGTGAAACAAAATTGAACAATTATTCTAATCAGTATAATGAGACAACTCTGACAAATGGACAAACAGGGAGTGCGACGACTTTCCCGTTCTGACGGAATATTGATATAATTTTACAAGTATGTTCAAATCTTTTCCCGTCTTTTTCCGAAAGCGCTTGAGCACTATTTCATGTTTTAATTTTCATCACAGATATTATTCATGTGTAACTTTCGTGAAATAATTTATTTATACCGTAAGAAGCCTCGACAACTTCACTCCCGGAGTTATGGAACGAAGAAGAACACTTCTCGAGTTATAGTTTATCCTCGTTGAGATTCTCAGCTTTTCAACAAATTTGGCTTTTTACCACTTTTACCTCGAATAATTAAGTCGTCTCGGAATGTTACTTTCGAGTAAAATGCCTGACTCTTTTGCGAGGTAATGCGTATAATTTCTATATAGAATTATGCTAGTCAAGTATTTACGGTGAAGAAAAACACTGAAGTTTACTTCTTTGATTTAATTATTTCACTCAGATCTCGCAAATTATAGTGAACAAATTTATAAAAAGTTTAAAGTTTAAGTCTGAATTATTAATTGATTGATCGATTCGGTAATTTGTTTTGAGAAATTGGGAAGAAGTGAAATGTAAATATTTCATAAGCTAAAAAAGACTTAGAGTAAAACCTTAAAAATTTGGATAACAATAACAATAAATGAGTTTAACGACTAAGTTAAAGAAGTTAAAAACTGAGCAAAGTTACAGATTTACTGTTCTTAACTCTTTTATGCAGGAAGGAGGGGCCAAGGGCGTATGCCCGCAAACCCGCCCCCTCCATAAAGGAAGAAGAGAGCCAAATTCAAGGTACTTTTGTTGGTGTTTTTAATTTTGAAAAGACTGCTTAGTGTGTAAGATGCATGTATGTCTAATGAGGAATTGTGAGAGAAGTGTGTATTTGAGAACATGATTGACTGCTCACTCCTCTGCCTAACGTTCCCCCCCGCTGGTCGATTGGTGTCTACAATCTCCTCCTACTGCAGCAGAGTTTTAATAATTCCTAAGAGGATGTAGCGTCACTAAATCGATCACAGAGACTGCGATTTAGTTGGAAAGGAAAATATAAAGTGTACATGAATTTTAAGGTTGAGGGAAACAATTTAAGTGATGTTTACAATAAGTTAAATACTGATCAGAGGAGGCTGAAATTTACTGTAAATTGCTCAGGATAAGGGAAGAAGAGTGGTATAAATGTTGAGACAATTATGCTTTACCTATGGGAATAGTGAAAGGGTTTTAGTAAAATTTAATCAAACAAGCGGGAGAAAATGCATTCTTCTAAACACGTACTTCAGATGGCGGGATGCTGAATTGTGGAATATCGTCTGCGTTGCAACTAAACTTCCACGGAGGTGGGGGAAATATAATGATGGGGTTGTTTAACCTCCTTCGCAAAGTCTAAGGTAATATGACTGGGGTGACCTACAGCTTTACTTGGTTTCCAAACGACTGGTCGATACGTAATCTGGGCTCGGAGGACGGTCTCCCATCCATCTACTATCCAGACCCAATGTCGCCTAACTTCGCTGATCTACCGGAAGCGGTGTTACTATTCACGCAGTAGATTATTCTACTACACTGCATGAAGATTATAAGCCACTTTTGAAATATGTTCACTCTCCATGTATCTTGTTCGATGTTCATGTTGTATTTTCATTTCCATGATAATTTCAATTATTATATCGGGGCAAACTGTTTTGCAACTTTGAAAATTAAGGAGCACATCTGTATTCAATTCTGTTCTTAAATTTTAATATACACAGCTGCTTAAAGATTTCTGAAGTTTGAGCATAATAATCTCTTTTGTTTATTTTTTTATAATTCCATTTTGGTTTATGATTAAAGGATTAATAATATAGTTACACGCGCTACCATATGCAGTTATATTAAATGTGAGGTGTGGATAGACTAGAGAAAAGTAGAGCGTTTTAAGTGTATTTATGGGTAGAAAATGTAGTTTTGTTGGAATAAACGAGAATTTGAGAGTCCGGACTCTAGGATCTGTAGTTTCAACATGTTGCGACACAATTAATATTTTTCCGTCAGTGACACGCGATATGATATGCAAGTAAATAATAATATTGATGTCCAGTATTAATTTCTCTTTTGTAATTTGCAGAAAGTTTATTTATTTTTATTTAAAGATAATTTGTTGGTTTTCAGTTAGTCATAGACTACCACGATGCCTCTTTTTTAAAAGACGCAAGATCGGTTTGCGTATATCAAGGAAATATCATCCACATAGTGAAAACCTTTTCCATTATGAGAATTATGAAAGTCATTTTTATAGATAAAAAATAGTAGGGGACCCAAAATGCTTATTGTGGAACTCCATATGTAATTTTTATTTCTAAGATTATTTTGTTTGATGTATTGACTTCTACTGCACGGGTATGATTTGAATCAATGGTGTCGAAAAAGAGATAGCGGGGGGGGGAGGGCATACAAAGGGTGCGTGTATGACTTATCATTTATCATCATAGACGTGGGTTAGGTTAGTTTACTTTTGGGGTTAGTGATTTAGGCTCCGCCCACAATTATGTCAGCTGAGTGGAGAGAGTAGCCTCTAAGTCTCGTTCAAACGCACCCGCCTTTGTTTGTTTGTTTGATAGCACTAAAGTTCATAGTATGACGTCACCCACTCACCCATTACTCCTTATGACCATCCTCCTTACCCCCCATTGACCCACATCCTCCACCACCACATACATATATATTTATTTTTTATGTTTATTGTTATTTATTCCCTTTATCTTGCGCCCCCCCCCAATCCCCCCACTCACCCACTACCCGCATATATTTTTATTTTATTTTTATTTTCATTTTATTTTTACTTCTTTCCCTTACGATCATCCTCCTTATCCTGCACCACTCCCCCTTATCAAACCCGTTATTTACACAATCCAGCCCATTGTTTACATACCTGTGACTAAAATTTTACTTTTTCCCTTATTTTCCACTCCTTTTCCTCTCCCCCTTTCCCCTTGTTTCCCTCCCTCCCCATTTCCCCTTATTTCCTCTCCCCTCCCTATTTTCCCTTGTTTCACCCTTTCCCCCTCATTTCCCCTCTTCCTCCCCCTTCCCCTCGTTTTCGCTCCTCTTTCTCCTCCCCCCTTTCCCCCCCTACTTCCCCCTACTTCCCCCCCCTTCCCTGGTTTTTATGGCATCCACTCTCTTTCGATGCCACCATACTTGTGGTGTTCATAAAATATCAGTAAATACAAAGTTAAAAGAGATAAAGTAAATTAGGATCAAGTAAAGATAAGCACCCCCAACCTTTTTTAGTTAGCTTTATAAGGCTAACTAACGAAAATATCACGACCTAACCTAACCAATCGTCAAGGGCGTACAGTTGACCTAACGATTGGTTAGGTTAAGTCGTGATATTTTCGTTAGTTAGCCTTATAAAGCTAAATAAAAAAGGTTGGGGGTGCTTATCTTTACTTGATCCGTAAATTATAACAGAAAACCTTTTATATTATCTTTCGTCTCTTAAAATTTACAAATTCAAATTCACTTCAAAAGTTTACCCTTTTTTTTATTTTTTTGTGATCAAAGGAGAAGACCCTTTTTTCCTGACTGTCCAGCAAAAGAAGGAGAAGAAAAAATCTTTCGAAAGTATTCTTAAAACTCTATAACAAACTTTTGGTAATTTTCTCACCTGTTTTTCAATGACTTTTTTACTCTGATTACTTTCAGACATTTCTCTTTAGTATCTTTTAAATGTAAATACGTTTTAAGCGCAATAACCGTACTTAAATATTTTAAATACTTTCCACGTATCTCCATTACTCGAGTGTTTAAGTATAATCTAGTGTGAAAAGTATAGAGGATAACTTCATGCTTTTTAAGTTTTCATTCTTCATTCACTGTCTTCGCCGTCCAGGAACGAGGAAAATGCTTAAAATAAGAGATTTAACCTTATCTTACTGAACTTAAACTGAACTTAAACCTAATTTAACACTAAATCCTTAACTTAACTAACCTAGTTAATCTAACGACCGAAGTGGGGAAGCTGAGGTTGAGAATAGAATTGACATAAAGTGGGGAGAGACCATGTGAAACAATAGTCTAATTCAAAATCTTTTCATATCATTTTCTCCTCTAGACATGAAAGGTTCAGTACACTGGTCAATGAACCAAACAGGGTGTCAACAAAAGGTAACTTATCTTAAACAAAGTTTAACAATGGTTACCCAACATACGGGACGCAGTGGTTGTCAACTGCATGACATTAAAAGCCAAGGTCATACGACAGAGGGGACCCACAGTTTAAAATAGAATCCGAACCACGGATCGCTACATCATCTGATCTGAGAGGGCGGCCATCTACTGTATCTAACTATAATACTCAAACCTGATGTCTCTGTCCTAACAGCTAGGCAGTGGTGGCGAACCTTTTTTGCTGGCGGGTCATTTTTGTTACTTTTGATTTTTAAAAAAATGAAATTAGGTCAATAATTTATTTACTTACTATTTTTAGTGAGAAATTTGTTGGATTTTAGCTGCTAATGTTTTGATCCAAGGTTTATATTTAGTTGTCTTTAGTCTCACGCATGTAGCACTCATATCTGTGCCAAGGCGATTCCTAGTGGTAGATCTGACGAAATTCATGGAGGAAAACAATTGTTCACATGAATAAGATGAACCAAACATTGTTAACAGAGCTAATGCTAGCTTTTTCGTTGATGCAAAAGAATTTGGTAAAGAGTTCCATTCTGCAAGAATAAGATTCTCTATTCTTTCTATTGATTGTTGTTCTCTGGTTACACCCAAAATTGGCAGAAAATATTAAAAGGGAGAAAATATTAAAAATTAAAGTCATATTTTATTTAAATAAGAGCTCATGGGTCACTAAAAATTGCCTCGTGGGTCAGTACTTGACCCGCGGTTCAGTGGTTCGCCATCACTGAGGTAGGGTATTATGGCATAAGGGACCTAACACTTAACGTGGAATACGAACCACGGATTACTACATCATCTGAACTCAGAGGATGGTCACCCATCCAATTACTACTCAGACCCAACGTCGCTTACTTTCGCTGATCTTACATGAAGCAGTGTAACCACGTGGGCACGATGTATACCCATACTTTTAGTACATTTAACAATTTTAACTGAACTTCTTAGACATTCATTCATTTTAAATGAATTTGGTTCGTGTAATTTATGTAGGCAATTTTGTTGTCATCCTGAACTTAATTCCAACTTCTTCCAAGAAGTTTAGATTATTTCTTTCAAGTAAGTGTATTTCTTAAACTTCATTTATAAATTCATTAAAAACCGTATATTGTTTTTTAGTGGATGCATGATCGAAAAGGTAAAATTTGAATTTCGCAATTAAGTTAGCCGTCATTTGAAAGTTGTCTTAAAATGTATTTTAACTTTTTAAAAATAACAAATCAAATTTTAATAATTATATATACACAGTAATCTGTATGTCGAGGATATGCGAATATACAGGGTGACGCAAAAGTAGCGATTCACTTAAAAGAAAAAATAATATATTATAGTCAACACTGAAAATTCCTATGGTTACGCGACTTTTGCGCCACCCTGTATATTAACATATAAAATAGGATCTTCTGCAGTAAAATTGTGCAGGATGAAATTAAAAAATAAAAAGTTTACAGCATTTTGTATGAAAATATGAAATGCTCTGAAAAAATAAAAAGATGAAGTCAGGTACTGAAAATTCAGAATGCTTCAGAAATTTCGTTCGTAGTTATTTTTAATGTAAGTTAGTATCTGAATGATTACTTTCCTCTTGGCACGACTCCCATTCCATTCGCGGTCCAAAGGTACGAATGTTTTAATTGGGAATTAGTGATTTAGAAAGAAAAAAAGAGTTTCTTCATTTGGGAGAGGATGAAAAAAAGAGGGTTGTAACTAGGGGCCTGCGAATTACAATTTTTTTTTCGAATTGAATCTCGAATCAAATCAACCCAAACAATTCAAATCGAATCGAATCAACTGTACACACATAGATTAAAGTGTTTCTACACACACTTAGTAATAAGCATAAAATTAATTGAATCTTGTTGAGAACAAAAGACAAAGTAAATCCGTCTAAAAAATGTATTAAGTATTTGATCATGAGGAGGAACAATTGTATTAAAGTATGATAAAAGTGTTATTGCGCGAGAGATTGGTCTCAGTATATAGATTGAATTATAATCTAAGTAAAAAAAAAAGTGTTTACTTACGAAAGTGTTCTTCAAAACAACATCACTAATGTTGTTTACCAGACTTAATGGAGATTTGAAAATATCGAATCGGAGCCCAAGCTAACGAATCAAATCGAATCCTCTCTCCCGATTCGAAATCAAATCGAATCTCGAAGCTTCGCAGGGCCCTATCTGTAACGCAATTGAAGGTTCGAGGGGTATTTTCTGTTAAAAATCTAACTTAAGTTTGAAATTCTACATTGGGAGTGGGAATGGATCGATTTGAGAATACCCTCCCTTGAAATTCCCATACTTTCGCAATTCTGATTCTTGGACGAAGACTGAAATGCGAATGACCGATATTGAGGAAGAGACTTACCTGAAGTTTTTTAACTTTTTAACTTTACAGTGGTTTTCGTGTAACTCTAAGCATAGCTCCACATGATAGGTAAATTGCTTTATCGGGCTTACGAGTATTTGATATGGAAAGTAGTCAAATTTCAAACTTAAAAAAGAATATTATCCCAAGATTCTTTGATATTGAAAATACCTTTGGAAAGCGTTAAAATGAATGAGTTAATGAAGACTTTAAAAGGCAGTTAATTACGTTAATAATATATAATAACAACATTTTCATGCAGCGACCCATGGTGGTTCAAATTCCATGTTAAGCTGTAGGTCCACTCTATAACATGAACATTCAGTGTTAGCACAGAGACATTGGGTGTGGGTATTATTATTATTGTTGGAAGTGTTTGACAAGTCCTTTGCGTTCAGATGATGTAGCGACCCGAGATTCGGACGCCATGTCAAGCTGTCATATGACCTCCCCCTGACAACAACAACAACAACAACATGTTCTTTTAGCGAACGAAGTTTTTTCTGATAGAAAAAAAGAGAAAAGCAATTCCCTTTTATATATTTAAACGCATTCCAAAGAATTTGCTCATTCTAATGCAGTTAATTTTGCATTCATGAATATATAATGAATGCTCCGTGATTTCCTTTATTAGAAACATCCAATAACAGTCACCAATAAATCCCCCTATTTCAGACACACACACACACACACACAATTGATAACGAATTAGTTCAGGCATTATCGTACACTATGAGTAATAAAGTTCCGTATGAGGTGAAAATTTTAAACCGTTTAGTTCATTTTTACCTTTCAAAATAGGTTAATGAAAGGCTCCTCTCATAATTAGGTTTTAAAATGGGGACCGCATAGACACAAAAGAGGAACTTGTTCTCTTTTTGACCCAAAATATCAAAAAAGAATTTATACGGTCAGTGTTAGAAAGTGTTTATTACTTGGAATGTTAAAGTTACCAAAAGGTAATTTTAGGTACGGCATGGTGTAAATGAACTCTGAAACTATTCTTTTCATTATACTTTTTCCTATTTTCCTATAACACTATTTCTGTCAGCAGTGGCTGTCAGTGAAGAGAGCGCCTCCTCTGTTCTATACTGTGCTGCTACTACTACTGTTATCCCTGTGTGAAAACTTTATATGTTTCTAGGTGTAAGCATGGTATAAGTTTTTTGTATTTTCATTATTTTCATTTGCTTTTTTCTACTCCCCTCTCCCTCTACCTACTTTCTTGGGCTAACCTAGAGTGTTCAGCGGGCTCTCTCTCTCTCTCTCTCTCTCTCTAAGAAAGATAGTAAAAGCAATAAGATGTTATTATTGCCTGTCCACAGTGCATATTCATTATAATAAATTAATCTAACATGTATACGAGCATCGTTGATATGGAGAGGCGTATTTGTAAGTGGAAATGTCATATGGATAACAATTATTGCGCGAAAACAGTTCTACATTCAATTACATACAGGGTGTCCATAAATTAAAGGTACACTATATACATACATATAAACAGTTGTATAAAATGTATTTGTACGTAACTCGTAGTTATCCCGTAACCTCTCTCCATGTATCTGTACCTTACTTATAATAAATTGTTAAAGAAATATATACAAAATACACATATAAGGAAATTCTCTTTGTTAAATAAAATTCCTTTGATAGTCTTTTAATATAACATTTATTGATAAAATATTTCAGTGTTAAGTGAGACAAACGTCATTGTTACTTATTAATATGAACAGAATGGAGGAAAGACGGCTTTTTTAATTAATTATATTATTCATATGAGAACATATTTAACTTCCTATTTATTGCTTGTATATGTTGCAATGTTACATAATGTTTTGATTAATGAAGATATCGGTTGTTATTGAGACGTAATTTGAATGTAAAAATACATGAACTGTTGTCTGACTTTCTTTTATATATATATATACAGGGGTTAGACAAAATAATATGAACACCTTGATAAATGGCGGTTTTTATTCTTAATATGGAGTTGGTCCTCCTTTAGCGGCAATAACAGCTGCAATGCGTCGGGGAATTGATTCATACAGCTTTTGGACAGTGGCTAGAGGAATCCTGAGCCATTCTTCGAGCAAACCCTGCTCCAGTTCCTCCAAAGACGCCGGCGGTGGGAATCGGCTTCTGACCTGCTGCTCCAACTGACACCACAGCTGCTCGATAATGTTAAGATCCGGGGATTGTGGAGGCCAATCCAAGCGTTCTACTTCACTAACGTGCTCTTCAAACCAGTTTTTAACGACCCCAGCGGTGTGGATTGGTGCATTATCATCCTGGAAGACGGCGCCGCCATTGGGAAACAGCGTTTGGACCATGGGATGGGCCTGGTCAGCCAATATTGACAGATAGACCTGGGCGTTAACCCTACCATACAGTACTACAGCTGGGCCAAGAGTATTCCACGATATTGCTGCCCAAACCATCACAGATCCGCCTCCATGCTTAACGGTTGGGGTCAGGCAGTCGGGGTCATAAGCATCTTTAGGTTGTCTCCAGACGTAAACTCGACCGGAACATGGAAATAGCGTAAAGGAGGATTCGTCGGAGTAGACTACATTCTTCCACCGGTCCATTGACCAATTCTTATGGTCATTACACCATTTTCTGCGCGGCTCAATGTTGATGTGCGAAAGGAAGGGTTTGGCAATTGCAGCCCTCCATGGTATCCAGCTCCATGGAGCTCGCGACGTACAGTTCTGGTCGATACCGGGCTTGCAAGATGCTGGTTAAGCTCTGCAGTCACTTTTGGAGCTGTGGTCTTATGGTTCTTTGTCACAATGCGCTTTAGCACCCGGCGGTCTCGATCACACAGCTTCTTCTTGCGTCCACTATTGCATTTGTCGGTGCTTGTCTTCCATGGTTTTGGTATGCAGACATGACCATAGAGGACAGTTCCTCTGGATACATTGAACATCTGAGCGGTTTTCGTCACCGATGCACCAGCCATCCGCGCTCCGACAATTTGCCCTCTTTGGAAGTCTGACAGGTCTTTCATAACTGCTAATTCATAATTCACTCAGATCTGTAAAAACAACGTGAGGGTTATAACATGACGTATACACTCTCTGTTACGCATTTAAATAGGTTTGCCAGTCATTTGACCGTTTACTTTGTGTCTGAGCAGTCCGTAAAGATAACCGGTGAAATCGGCGGGTG